>JYJE01001764.1:0-27110 GCA_000983655.1 Zymoseptoria brevis
GTTAATAGCGTTCTTTAGCGGCGGTATAGTTATAAAGTATTAAGTGTTTTCCTACTAAAAGGAACAAGGTACAGCGAATCGAATAGGAAAAAAATAAAGTTAATCCGGTATATATTAGTAATAATATAAGTTAATGTTGTTGCTTGTTTTACTTACCTAAACCCGAACCCTAAGATATCCGTCTCGAATCTTCGATAATTCGAGGTAGTAAGGTGCACACTTATAACGACATTACGGGTAGCGGAGAGCCTCCGATTGGCTGAACGGCTCGGTCCGACTCCGGGCCGAAATTCATAACGCCATCAAAGCTATCATTAGCTTTTTACGCCATCAAAGCTATTATGTTAACTTTGATGCCATCAACACCCCTAGACATGACTGGGGTTGGTTAATCGTCCTTTGAGAGCGATGGCCCTGCGGAATTCCGAGAAAGCCCGCCCGCGTGCAGATGCTGTTCAAATCTCCCATCGGGCTGTCTCGGCGTCTATTGGAGATGCTCTTTCCTCCTTCGTGGTATCATATATTTCATTTCTTGCGCGTCACTTCCCCGCCCCTCGGTTCGCCTTGCGTTTCCCGCCAGCGCGTCCAGGCGCCATCATGCCGTCGAAGAGATTCGGGCCTGGGCCAGAAGGTAGAGCCGGCATGGCACCCGCACCGCCGGCGTCGTCAGATCTGAAGCCTTCGGAGTCGTTGAGCACAAAGGACGCCAGCGAGCGAATCGCCGTCGTCCAATTCGCCACGGCGTGCATGCGTTCCAGATCGGTGCGGCTCTCGATCTCGACCGTCCCGGCTTCCTGGTTGATCTTGCCATGCAGTTTGTCGTCCATGATGAGGAACCCGACGATGTCCTGGACTTCCGGGATGGAGATCTTTAGACGCTTGGCGATGAAGTCGAGCCGGAAGCGGGTGTATGGTGCTACGAGTTTGACGACCGCCTTTGTGCGCATGTTGCGCGTCACTTCGTCAATGTTCTCTGCGATGAAGGGATCGGCAAGGAGGTCCTTGTTCTTCTGGAGGACTGTCTCATATTGGTGGATGTCGTCTCGTTGGTACGCGTCAACAAGCTCTGTCATGGCGGCGATGCGTGGGTCGTTCTTATATGGCTTGGTTTCTTGTGAGTCGAATGGGTTGATGTCGGACCCCATGAGCATGGTCGTGAGGACGAGATACTTCAGCACTTGAATGCGCTGTAACGATCCAGCCTCGTCGTAGTTGCGAAATGATTCGAAGAAGTCGCTCTGTGCGCTCTTCCAATTCTCTGCAACGTGGTGTCAGTGCCGTCTCGGGTATCCCTTGCCGTGTACGTGTCTTACCTTCGCTCATGTGCATCTTGCCACCACACTCGCGGATGATTCCCATGATCTTGGGATGAGGCACCGCCGACCGAACTTTGAGGGCGCGTTGATAGAGTCCCTGTGGCGATGTCAGTCACATTCCTGTTTCACCAATGCCTTTGCTTTCCATACCTTCAACCTCTTGTTGTTCCTCGTCTCCGCATACATCTGGATCTCCAGGGCGTACGCCTCCATTGAGTATGTCCCCTTGCTCGGATCATCGCTGCCATCCTCGCGCTGACATGCCTTGTGAAGCTCGCGAACCTTTCCTGTCAATCGCTCGTAGTCTTTCTGGGCAAGCCATAACCGGGCAAGCTTGGTGTTGGTGGAGAGCCATAATCGCTCGTTGTTGGTGGCTTGGAAGGAGTCGAGTGTTTGAGAGTAGAATTGTTCCATGCAGCGATTCGCGGCCTCATCCTCGGCGTTCTTCTCGATGAAGTCCAGCATGTTGTTGATCGACTTCTCCGAGTAGTTTCGTGTGACTGCGGATTTGACGTATGTGAGAAGCTCTGTGTAGTGTTCGACCGCCTGTGCTGCAGTCAGTCGTTTGTCCTGAGACCTTCCATGAGCTCTCCCCACTGACCTTCTCATATCTACCCAGTTTGAACTCGAGCTTGATGGCCTGCTTCAGTCCCTTGAATCCCCAGTCTCCCTTCTCCTCTTCCAACGCTGGCACTCCCAAGAACTCATCGATCGCCTCCTCCGGACTATCTGCCTTGAGTTGTTTGGCATTGTAGTATTTGTTCTCCACATCGACATCACCGCCCTGATCCGCATCGTCATCGTCCTCGTATTCGAAGTCGTAGCTGAGCAGGGAGTGTTAGAAGTTGTGGCGTTCATGTGAAAGCTCGAAGGGCATACTTCTCCTCGTCAGAGGCCTGCATGAAATCGTCGTCGTCACTCATGGTCGCGGTATTTGATGATGAGACTGGAGAGAGTGCGATATGCCGAGAATCGGGTGCGATGATCGAATCGAATGCGCCGGTGATAAGGCGTCAGGGGAATGAAGTTGATGGTGTTTGAATGTTTGTCGATTGAGCTTCAAAGTTGAGGCTGATGCCTACATCCCCGCGTTCAGCAGGGTCAGAGCGTCGCCGCCGAAAGTCACTCTTCCATCTTTCAACTTCTTGCGACCACTCCTTCTTCTTCACCACCCAACACCATCTCACACCCTCACAACACCGCAATCATGGGAGGAGATCTCAACTTGAAGAAGTCATGGCATCCGGCCTTGATGACCAACCAGAAGCGGGTGTACAACGAAGAACTGAAAGCACTCGAGGAGCGCAAGAAAACCGATCAGGTGCTGAAGGAGCGAGCGGAGGAACGCGCGATCCAGGAGCTCGAGAGGCTGCAAGAAGCAGCCGGCGGAAAGAAGAGGACTGATCGGGTGGACTGGATGTACAATGGTCCCGGCTCAGGAGGACCCGGTGTTGGAGGCGTGACGGAAGAAATGGAGGGCTACTTGTTGGGAAAGCGAAGGCTGGACGGACTGGTCAAGAGGAATGAGAGCGAGGCTTTGAAGAAGGATGCCCCGGAGGAGGGATTCATGGCGCTGAACCAGAACGCCAACTCTTTGCGTGATACTGCTGCAAAGGTTGCGAGCGATCCCATGCTAGCGATCAAGAAGCAGGAGCTGGCCGCATATGAAGCGATGATGAACGACCCAGTCAGGAGGAAGCAATTGCTGCTCGCCGCCGGCAAAGAAGTCGAGGAGGACAAGGAAAAGGACAAGAGCCGCAGACGACACCGACACAGACATCGCGATGATGAGGACGGCCACCGAAGCAAGCGCAGACGACACACAGAAGGCCACGACGACGAAGGACGCTCACATCGCCACCGCTCGCACAGACACAGACATAGATCATCGTCCCGCAGCCGTTCACGCTCGAGATCAAGGTCACCACATTCACGCAGACGAGATGATCGAGACCGCGATCACGACAGAGAGGATCGCCGCTCGAAATCATACCGAAGGAGGGACCGCAGCGACTCCCGCTCACGTTCAAAACGAGACCGCAGCGCTTCCAGATCGCGCTCACCTCCACGCCAACGGGACTCGGACGATCGCAAAGACCGCCGCAGATCCTACCCTAGTCCCCGACGCTCTGACTCCCGCTCACGATCTCGATCTCCCTATCGTTCAGAGCGCCGTTCCAACCCTAGTCATCGACAGGAGACCCGACGTCGACCATCCCCTTCATACGGAGGACAAGGCAGGAACAGCAAACCCTACCGCTCCCCACCTGATGACAAGAAGAACTCCAGTGCAGATGAGGAAGCGGAGCGCGCGAAGAAGTTGGCGGCGATGCAGTCTAACGCGGATAGTCTGGAGACGGACCGTAAAGCGCGACTGGCGGAATTGGATGCAAGGGAGGCGAAGCAGAGAGAGGAGGATGATCGAAAGAGGTCGGAGAAAGCGAGGTTCATTGGGAGTGTGAGGAGGGATGCGGAGGGTGTGGATTTGGGGAGGAGGTTGCAGGATCGGAGGGGTGGGATGGAGGTTGATTGATTGAATGCAAGCGAGATTGTGTTGGGTTGGTGAGTATTTGCGTAAAGGGCGGCGGGCTTGAAGAAGGAGGTCATGAATCGTGATTCGAAGATCATGCGATTATTTTTCATGCTGATAAAGCGATCTTGCTTCATCACCCGTACGCTATCATTGGCGTCCAAGTCTGAGCAAGTAGACTCTTTGTTCATGTCTCATACTACATCATCTGTCGCTATCAGACATCCTGCCCATCCCCTCTACCTAAGCCCAAGAGAAATGCTCAACATGTAAATACACATCCTTCACCCTCCCAGCCTCACAACCCTTCAACACCGCAACCTGCTCCCCTGCCACAGCATTCGCCACATCATTCTGCATACTCAGCGGTCCACAAACGAAAACCCCGAGTGCGTGCGAGGATGCGGCGACTTCAGTCCTGATTGAAGCCGGGAGGTCCGGGCGGTGGGTGAAGTGCTGTGCTATCTTGGAGGCAGATGTGGTTGATGAGGAGGATGAAGGGCCGGAGGAAGAACGGGAGAGGATGGTGGACTGGGCGGTTGGGGTTTTCTCGGGTAGGAGGCGGGGTTGTATGGATTGTGAGAGGAGGGGAGAAGAGGAGCCGGTGTAGTATAGCTCGATAGCGAGGCCGGGTGGGAACTTTTCTAGGTTGTGTTCGGCGAGGAGCTCGGAGACGAATTCGGTGAACCAAACTCGCGTTTCGACGTCGCGGGTTGCTAGGATGATGCGCATTTGTGCGTGGTTCAAAGCGGTTTGCTCGGGTTCGTCTGTGGTTGGTTCTTGTCTGAGCAGGAAAGCACTGAGTAGAGGAAGGATCCAACCTGCAGCTGAGCCGCCTGCGATGATGAGCTGGTGGTTGAAGTGGACGATCGTTTGGATGTCGATGCCACCGTATGGTCCGTCAAGCATGACACGCATTGGCGTATTGGGATGTTGCTCAGCATAATGTGCTAGCCGAGCAGTCGTGCCGCCTCGAGGACGGATGTAGAAGACGAGCTCCGACTGTGCTTCAGAACGCCCTGCAGCTGGTGCGGGGAGCGAGCATGCTGTAAAGGGATGATTGGTTGAAGCGTGAACTCCCAGGCCCATGAAGCGGACGAAGAAGTGCTGGCCGATACCCCAAGTTGAAGTCGTGGGCACGCGAACGCAGACGAAGCCGTTGGGTAGGAGGCTAATTTTGGCCTTGTGATTGAGACCGTGCTCAAAGTATAGGCGGATTTGGCGGTGTAGCCAGGATAGGGAGAACAGGACGCCGGTGGCGATGAAGTAGTCCCATGAGGAGAGGGTGTGGTCGCAGTGGAAGAAGAGGAAGAGGGTGAAGACTAGGGCTGCGACGAAGTGGGAGAATTTAAACCATTCGTAGCTTAGAGATCTGGGGTGGAAGAATCAGTATCACATGCTTTCGTCTCCTCAATAAAGGTTTCACTCACCGCAATGGTCCAAGCGAGGCGAAGGTCAGCCAACCTTGAGCAACAAGTGCCACTGTTCCCGTCCAGTAGAACACCGAAGTGTTCCAGCTCTCCACCATCGTGCCCTGCGAGATGTTGTATACGATAAACGGGAATGTATGGATCAATGCCGTCACGAAGAAAGCGTATGAGATCCATCGATGGAAGATCTGCAGCTTCTCATGGCTGACACCTGTCACGAGAGTGATCAAGTTACTCTTGCCCGCAGTTGCGAAGACGAAGGGCAGGCAGCCAAGAGATAGCCAGCCAGATCTCGTAGCGATGGGCGGAGAGTTCCCAAACTTTGCAATGCTGGGCCAGTAGTACGGCTTCGGTGCCAATGTCATGGTGGTGAAGTAGATGAATCCGATAGCTCCCAAAACGAGTATGCCCAGTGGTGCAGAGTTCCAATCTAGACCGTTGATGCGATAGGTCCTGTAGCTGAGGAATCGGTTCAAGGCGACGAGCTTACGAAGGCTGTTTGATCGACGGATCGACTGCGATGTGCAGCTGTCGGCGAAATAGCCGATCGAGAACAAGATAATGGCAGTAAGAAAGAATGCAACCGTAGGCAACGCATATCGATGGTCGGCTTCGTACCTGCGAGGGAGATGTTAGACAATGAATGATTCTATCACAGCAGGACATTGTACCAGAATCTCCAGTATCCCTTTTGATATGTGCAAAGCTCCGTGTCCTTGAGTGAACATTCATACATCCGGTATGTCTCGCTGTATGGCTTGTCCAGCCATGGAGTGCCCATGTGCATCATTTCGTCCATATTTGGTAATTTTTGTGTCCCTGGGACGTTGCGATACTGTGCTGTTCCGCCTTTGTGCCGATTACTGGCGAGTCGTCTTCACTTCCGCACCTTTCCCCCCGATCGTGCTCAGGTCATATTGAAGAACAGATGACAGTAGAAGTCTTCCTACCAAAAAAGATCCGCGGTCTTGATGACCAACTGCCAATCGTGACTGCAGCATTTTTGAGCAAGAAGGCGCTGCGGATTCAAGTTCGACGCTCATCCCGCATCTGACTGAGCAAGTTTGAGCGACTTCTCCATCCCGCCGACCAATGGCATTGAAGAGGACCATTGTGTGAACTGCACACCACACCACATGGCCGACATGTTCGTCGACATCCCGCCTTGTCAGATGTGACGTGGGTCCCTGGTTGCGTTAAGATTGACCTGGTCATGGCATGGATGAGACATCTCTCCTTTCCTTTCGACTTCCACTTCGCTGTTACGATACTCGGCATACAATACACCACCGAATTCGACACAGAGGCGTCGCAAAAATGGACATGAGTGGAATGAACATGGCTACTTCAACCATGCCGATGGACAGCATGGCCACATCGACCGCTTCCTCAACGAACTCCATGACCAACGGCACCATGCACTCAGGAATGATCATGTCCATGTCAGAAATGATGATGGTCTTCTTCACCTCGACCTCCACACCGCTATACTCGAATGCCTGGACGCCTACCTCCACAGGACAATACGCCGGAACGTGCATCTTCCTCATCCTTCTCGCCGTCGGTGTGCGAGGACTCATTGCGTTGAGGTGCAATTTTGAACATCTCTGGGATCGATCGGCTGGCAGGCAGAACGTGGATACGCTGCGACGGATGCCGACGAGTGTGAAGGAGGATGTTGCGGCGCCCCCGACAGTAGGGCAAAGGCGGCCGTGGAGGGTCAATGAGGCTGCGGCGAGGGCATGTCTTGATGTGGTGTTGGCAGGTGTTAGCTACTTACTGCAAGTGTGGTTCTGCTGCTCCAAATCGCACGTCCAATGACTGACGCGTGATGCAGCATGCTGGCGGTAATGACGATGAACGTGGGATACTTCATGGCTGTCCTCGGAGGCGTGTTCCTCGGAAGCTTCATCCTGGGAGGAAGAGTTGGGGGGCCTGTGACACATTGAATGACTCTGCATGCGGTCGAATTGATGTCGGCGGACGGTAGCCGATCTGGCTCTTGCGTGCATGAATGAAGATGATGTCGATGGTAGGATGGGAGGAAAAGTCATAGAGGATTTCCATGGCGACAGCAGATCATGACTGTCGAAGAACTCTTGCCGTGGTCTTCAATCAAGCACTCACGGCTCTGTGACTGTTTGTAACTTGCTTGGATTGATGCGATCGCTGTCGTGCATTCTGGTCGTGAATATGCCATACAAGCAGAAGTGCTAAGTTCGCAGATGCGACTCCGTCCATGTGAGGGAGCAAACATGCCAGATTGCCGTCCAGGTAACCAGACAAGTCACACGACGGCATCTGAGATGGTAAGGTAGACATATCGAGTCGTGAACAGGCGGTAGAAGAACGTGCAATACCGTCGCTCTCCTGCTCAAACTGCACCACGTGAATCGGACTCCCGTGGCTCAGATTGGTAAGTGTGTGTCGGAGAACGACAGCACTTTGGTCGCTGCTGCTTCTTTCAGTTCTGCTCAGACGCACACCTTCTCAGATCGTTTCTCCGTCCTCTCGCGCAGATCTGCACACTCCAGGCCTCCAGGGTTCAACACATGCGGTGCATTCGGAGCGGGACCACGGAGGTACAGGAAACTGGGAGAGCTGACAACTGAAAGTCTCGATCGCTTGGAAGCCTTAGGCAGCAATCCACGGCACCACCCGTCGCGAGTTTTCCATCGTAGTATTATGATTGATACCTTCAAACATTGCATATGTCCATTATGAACGACGGTGAAGTCCACATTTCTAATACCGTTTCGACATTGATTCTCTCATAGCTATTTCTAGCAACTGAAGTTTCCACTGCTTGTAAGGGCTCTCCGGAAGCAAGACATCGAGTTAGTCAGTCCATTCGCACCTCACGCCTCCTTCTCTGGCCAATTCCGAAGAGAAAAGCGGAGACTTTGACAAACCTCGAACCTTGTGGGCTCTACACAATCAGAGAACTGATCCCGACAAGCCACGTCGCTGCTCAGCCAAAGGTACTGAGAAACCTGTGCCGTTCCTTGACCGTGAAGAGTTCTCCTGCTCTTGGACGCTCAACGTGAACCACAAATATGGGATATGTCACAGACACCTCTGGAGAGGGCTCTCGTGCATTCCGTTCAAACATGCCATCCATCGCCACCGTGCGCAAGACTCGCTCCAATAGGTCGATCGAGACTGGTACCCGCTTCAAAGTGCCTTCCACCCCTTCGCTTGCCTCTTTCTGCAGCATCTCGAGTGCAGTGTCGGCGAGCTCCTGGAAGAAGAAAAAGGAGCTATCGCCGAGGCCTTCGGCGAAGGTGATTGATCCCAGTTTCTCGCGCTTGGTCTCGACGACTCTGCAGCGCCGAAAGGCGTCTTCTGCGTAGATTCCGCATCCGGGGGGCTCGCGGGTGCCAGTCTCGGGCACTATGTGGAGGATGTCGAGGCCCATGCATGGCTTTCCGGGTTCGTGAGGCGATCCGATAAGCAGAGCCACCGAGTCGTGCTTGGTTGCCGCGCTGCAGGTGAAGATCGTCTTGAGGCAGGAGGGCATGGTCAAGAAAATGGTCGACGAGCTCGTCGGTATTGTCGTCGGGATGTTGATCTCTGAGTAGGTAAAAGTGAAGGTTGCATTCAAAAATGACAAGAGACAAGATTCTGGTACCCAAAATATGGCGGCAACAGTTCACGGTAGCGAGTGCAGCACTCGGACGGTTTTGATCCGTAGGTGGTTCTACCGGAGAAGGAGTCGTCAGGCTCGAACCTTGCCAGAAAGGAGAGCACTGGTCTCCCAAGCGACCAAAGGCACAGCCACACTCGTAGGAGAGTTGTATAAGGTATGTGGACGTGATCGCAGATCTTGATGCTCGAGATACACTTCAGCAGGGCATACCAATCGTTACCACTATCGTTATCACACACTATTAGTAATGTCTAATTCACTCATTTTGCTCTGCATGGAGCAGTCTGTTCTGCTTCGGCAGACAACGCAGCACAGGGTGTTGTGAGCCTCACTTTATGTTCTGTTCACTTCCGATTGTCACGAGCTGCGATGCTGATCAGTCTGTGTACTATATAGGTATTTGAAGGGGGCCGAGCATCTCAGTGGAACTTGCTTCCACGCGATACGATGCCCGTGGGCACTTGGACGCACGGTAATTCACCACAGCAGGCCTCGTTGCATCGGCACAAGCTGACATGTGACAACGTAGACTTAGCGATGCGTGCCGAACGTGCGACCTCACTTGAATCCCACCGCGCGGGCAATCGTGGTTGCAATTGACCTCGAGCTCGACGACGATGTGCTTGGCGAAGCATGTGAGCTGGCAGCAGATCGAATCTTCGATCTGATCATCAACAACAACTGCCAGACATTTTGCATCCAAGTCCTTCAAATCCGAAGGTCACGTAACACAAGAGCAAGCGGACCGCCCTTCTTCCCACGGATTTCGAACAATCCGAGACCTCGTCACGTGGCACAGTCCCTCTGACAGCTGAATGGCCACACATGCCAAGGCCTCCGCCGAATTGCCCACACCAAGCCGACTTCAGAACTTCAAACTTAGCCAAAGCACGAGTTGCGCAACGAATGTGAGTGACGCATACACAACTCTGCGCATCGACAAACCTGCTGACAAGATACAGAAAACTTTTCTCACCGACGTACGCACCGCATTACGCCTTCCGAACCTCGATCCAACGACTAACAGCACTTCTTGCAGCCACCGAGAAATCTTCCACCGTCACAATGGGTCACGCCGCAGGTCTCCGCGCTGGCACTCGCTATGGTTAGTCTTCACTGGAAGGAAATATGCTGGGAATCGAATGGAATGGGAAAATGCGGAAGATTGGAAGAAGGAGAAAGGAATTGGACATGGAAGGACAATTGGCTAACGCTGTGGGACAGCCTTCTCTCGCGACTTCAAGAAGAAGGGTATGATCGCTCTGTCGACCTACCTCAAGCAATACAAGGTCGGCGATATCGTTGATGTTGTCGCCAACGGTGCCGTGCAGAAGGGCATGGTATGTGGAAATTTTGGAGAACCAGCGCAAAGCCGATACACGGCGAAGCGCTGCGACATTGACCTTCTCACTGACACCCACCGCAGCCATACAAGGTCTACCACGGAAAGACCGGTGTCGTCTACAACGTCACAAAATCTGCCGTCGGTGTCATCCTCTACCGCCAGGTCGGCAACCGCTACATCGAGAAGCGCATCAACGTCCGCGTCGAGCACGTCCGCCACTCCCGATCCCGAGACGAGTTCCTTGCCCGTGTCAAGACCAACGCCGCCGCAAAGCGCACCGCAAAGGAGACTGGCGAGCGCGTCTACCTCAAGAGACTGCCCGCCCAGCCAAGAGAGGCACGAACTGTCTCTGCCAAGGACAACAAGCCGGAGAACGTGGCACCGATCGCATACGAGACCACCATCTAGAGCATTCGAGCATGGGTTTTGGCGCTATTATGTGGACACGGTGTGGAAATGGCTTCTCGCGGCTGGTTGTTATGAGATGGACGATTCGCGCAGCTGGTTGAACGCTGTGGAATCGGATCGGATCTGGCCTCTTTTCTCTTTCTCTCTGTAGCAAGCGAATCGACTGTGCTTGAGGGGCAAGATCAGACAAAAGACAGAAAACAAGTTTCCTCCCAAACATGGCATCCGTCCATCATCAACGACGGTGGGTCTTCATTTATGATACCTCCGCGTTTCCGCTTGGATAGCACTGCACAACTTGGACTCCCGGTTTCTCGCGTAGATTGCACACTCCGAGCCACCAGAGTTCGACACATTCGTTGCAGTCTGAGCGGCACTAAGGAGGTACTTTGCCGTTTCAACATTGACACTCTCACAGCAGATCTCGTCACGTGGCACAGTCATCGCGGCTAGGTTTACCCAGCTCGAACTTCAACTCCAACCCATCAACTTCATCTCGACATCCAACACCGCAAAGAACCAAATCCACCCACAACATGTCCCCATCATCATCCCAACTCCCCTCATCAAAATCAGCACCATCTCCAACCAAACGACAGCCCTCCCCATCAACATCACATCCTCCCCAATCCTCCTCCCAAGTTCACTACACAGTCTTCATCCGCCTCCCATTCCCCCGCGCGCACTTCACCAACCCACCAGCTTCCACGTGGTCCGCCTCTCGCGACCGCCAATTATGGAAGCTCATCTCCACTTCGGGTGGCAATGCGGGCAAGGAGGGCTTAGATTGGGAACGATTGGCGAAGGAATTTGACGTCGAGTTGGAGTTTTTGTTGATGCAGGCGGCTTGGTTGAGTGAGCGGCATATGGAGAGGATGAGGAGGATTGTGCCGAAGATGGGTGGGGAGAAGATGGAGAGGGGTGGAAGTGGAGGGAGGGCAGGAGGTAAGCGTTAAAGTTCTTCCTATTGCATCCAATTCTTGTTCACTGCGCCTTTACTATGCTGATGTTGTTCTCTCAATGCTACTCTCTCTACTTCACTGCCTTGTCGAGAAGCTGATCGACACTCCATCTCTCAGACTCGAAAACCACAGCCTCAAGTTCCACACCGCTCGCGAGCGGAGTCGGTGGCGATGGCGCAGACTCATCAACTCGGACTCTCACTTCAGTTGTACCACCGCCATTCTCACGTACACCCTCCGGCGGCACCGTCACGCAAAGCAAAGTCTCCGCCCACGCATCTCGCAACTTCCGCGGCTCCAGCAGTTCTGCCCGCCGTCCTGTTCTTGCCACTACTCATGATGACGACGAGCTCCAAAAACAAGATGCTCTGGATCATGAAGGCGCCATTTCCACATCTTCCGAGTCGGAGGAAGCGTTCTCGCGGCGCAGTCCTGCATTTCGTCGACCATTGATGTCGGCGAGCACGAAGAAGTCCAAACAATCCTCTCTCGCTACTACTCTTGGCTCAGATGGTGACGGCGACGACGATGACTACTCCAGCGGAGGCGGATACCTCCCCTTCGCCTCGACCACATTCGCGAAGTCCACCGAAGGCTCGGCGGCAAAAGACGGCTCAGCTGCTACCCTACGAAAAGCCAACGTAGCTCCAGGCACTACATCTTCAGAGGCTTCAAGCTCCGCGACCGCGACCGCATCCTCATCCAAACCACCCACTACCAACCCCTCACGCTTCAAAACCCCTCAACCAGCCTACTCCGAGTCCTCACCCTCCCCTCCTACGTCCTCCACCCTCCCACCTCGCACAGTCAACCCCACAGCTCCAAAGACAAAGTCCATCCCGCCCCCACCATCCTCGAGAGCGCTGCCGTCCACAAGCCCTCCCTCTAAACCTCCAAGGTCCACGCCCAGCGAAGCAGAATATCACTCCCCCACCTCGATCGGCAGTTCATTCTCCGACCTGGAAGACGCGGGTGTGACGAGGAGTGCGTTGGAGGAAGCGGTGATGAGTAATGTCCGAGGAGGAACCTGGAGTGGGATTAGTGCGGCGGGAAGTGGAGGGAGGGTGGGGAGGGGGTTGAGGGATGTTCTTGGGGGTGGTGGTGGGGGGAGGCGGTGAGGTCTCGAACCGGGGAGGAGAATGGTGCGATGGGCGGGGACTTGGGCGTTGAAGGGTTGGGTACAGTTGTCGCTTTTTTAGAGACGCTTTGTTCTGTGGTGGTGGCGAGTGTAGAAGAGTGTGCGAGAGGGGGTATGGGTTTGGAAAGATGTGTCCCGCTGAGTTGATCTCTAGTGGATGTGTTTTGACGGTCGACAGAGGCGGATCCAGATCGGCACGAGAGGTCACTTGACCTTTGCTGAGGTGGTGTCAACTTTCGAGCGGTCATCGACGGCATCTCGATTCATCAAGATAACAGCGGAGTCAGATCAACTCAAATCAGTTCAACACACATCACCACATTCAAGCACAAGACTTTTTTGCATCGTTTATCAATCCCATCTCATCTACCCTACACCCATCCTCACTTCCCACCCCCGCCAGCGCCCTCACACAACCCCTCACAAAACTCCCCAAAATCCCCCTTCGTCGCCTCCTCCACCGCATCCTCCAACACAACCCCATACTTTTCCCAGTACGCCCTCTTCACCCTTCCCAAATGGACTTTATCCCAATGCACCCTCACCAACCGACTCATCAACAATTCATACCTCAACTCCTCCTCCGAATTCTTCTCCGCGATGTCTTTGATGGCGTGTTGGAGTAGCACGGCGTCGCGGGCGGGCTTGTTGATTGCGCCGTTGAGGACGTGAGCGAGGACTTCACCGACCAGATTCCCGCTGCGTTGAAGCGCTACGCGAGCGAAATTCTCCCCGTGGAGGGCGGAGTATTGGCGTAGCACGGATTGCAAGTGGGCGTCGCTCCGCCTCAGACAGATTTCTAAAATCGTCGACTCCCCACCTTTCGTCCCGCTCGTGGCGCGGTGGAGAGTCTCGACGTCCCGCAGGATGTACTCGGAGGGATAGACGTCTTGTTCTTCCTGTCTCCGGGCTTCGAGAGCGAGGAGGATGGCGGTGCGGAATTTATCCATTTTCAGTTCTTTTTCCATGCACACGGCCAAGTCGTCTCCGTAGCGTTTATCTTTAAAGTCGTCTTTGATCATTCGTATTTCCGCGTTGGTGCGGCCCGTGAGGGATTCGATGAGCAGTTCGCGGCGGGAGGCGTGGGATTGGTACCAGAAATTCGCCCAGTAGCCTTCGGATTCCCAGCGCCCGAGAGCGGTGATGGAGGCGAGTTTGCCGAAGTTGGAGGGGAATTTGGTGCGGATGTGTTTGCTGAGGTTTATTCCGTGGTTGTGGATGCGGACGGATTTTTTGTACGCGGCCCGGACGGCGAGGATTTGGTCGTGGGTTAGGGTGGGGAGGATGGAGATTAGGTTTGAGGGGGAAGGGCGGGAGTGGGAGAGGGAGGAGGCGATGAGTTTGGCGTCTGCGGTGGGGTCGTAGAGTTGGACGCGCTTTTTGGTGGTGGTGGTGGTGGTGGTGGTGGAGGTGGAGGATTTTGAGCGGGTGGGTTGGGGCTTCTCATCGTCGAGGGTGGGGAGGTCGTCGAGGTCGGAGTCGGAGTCGATTCGTAAGGCGAGGGGCATGGGAGAGAGGGATTGGTAGGTTCCGTGGTAGGCTTCGAGGAGGGGACTTGGTGGTGGAAGGTTGCCGCCATTTCCGCTCAAGCCTACTCCGAGGCTCTGCAGGTCGGGACGTTGGCCGCTGACGGAGAGTCTCTCCATTCGTGGTCCGAGGCCGGGTGAGCGAGGTGCTGCCAGACTGGTTTGCTCTGCGACGGACAGCCGGTGAGACTTGGAAGGTTTCCTGTCATGACTTGGACGTCCTCCGGGTGCGACCTCAACAACCTGAGCACTTCCATACGCGGCATTTTCGTATGGTTGAGGATACGAGTCGTGTCTCTGTCCTTGCGGTCTGTCGGAGTAGTTCACTTGTCGTGACGGGGCTTGGCTTTGCGGAGTGGAATTGTAGCCATATGACGAAGTCTGAGGGTTGACGTTGTATGTGACCTTGTCCGGCGGAGGAGCATACTGGTACTTTTGGGTGCTGGTCCTCGAATCGGTGGTCGACGTCGCAGGCGTATACCGGTAAGCCGAGGTGGAAGCATACGATCCATGACGAGACAGTTGCTCCCTCGAGGCCTTGTCAGAGTCGGAACCATACGCCAGATCATCATCTCGATCATCTCTTGGTGGTTGATAGTAGTTTTGCTGTGTCTGATATCCCGGACGTTCATGCGGTGGTAAGTCAGCATATCCTCCCATTGTGAGGCCTCCGTCGTCGACCGGATACGGCATCGGCATGGCTCCAGCTACTGGGTACGGATAGCCTGAAGTGGGTGGTTTCGGAGACCTGCTCCTGTAATCCACATCCGGAGGACCAGCAGTCATGAATCCTCCGGGCATGTCAGGCATTGAGGTGGAATCCTTCGTTGGAGCATATCCGCTGTTCCTGGGAGCTGCCTCTGGTGGCGATGGAGCGCGAACATTGCTGCGTGAGCGTGATCTTTCTCGACCAGAGCGAGACCTTGATCGTGCTCGGCTGGAGCGGTCATCAGGGCGGAGGGACATGGTGTAGGTTGTATAGTGCTGTGATGCTGAACAGGATCGCAGCGGGCCTTGTGTATGGTTTTATTGCCGTGTATGTGTAAGTCGGGGCGTGTATCGCCCTTCCAACGGTATAGTATTTTGCTGGGCGCTTCCACACCGACGCCTTGACGCCTTAATTCTTCAGCCGCACACCATGTGAAGCTGCAGGTCGGTCTGCACGTCGGGTGGGGTCATGCCACGGTCTAGCCGAGCGCTTGCATCCTTCGAGCATCGTCGCCGTCCTTGTCAGCACAATCATCATCACCCTCAGGACATGGTGGACAATATCGCTGTCGTGCGCCATGGACATATTGGCGAGTGCAGATGTCGGCGAAGGAGAATGCCAAGGTAAGGTAGCGTATGACCACCGCCAGGGGTATTCTCAACAACATCAACATCAACAATCTACGATGCCCTACAGCTTCTACGACTGCATATCGCGTGGACTCTAGAGTCTAGCGTGGGTACGGAACTCCTCTGATCATTCCTCTGCCTCTGCCGAAAGTGGTAAGCATAAGGTATCTTCTCCTCTACGCTGACTACACATGGGACTTCGGCAGACGATCAACTCCGTGTCTGAGATTGCCTTTGCGCGAGTATACACGGCACAAAGTAAAGCTCCAAATCCAAAGACTCGACTTAGCGGCAGACCATTGTGCTGATCTCTATTGCAGAGGGGCTGCGTATAGAACTACCACGGTAGAGCATCACCACGCAAGGCGTCCACCCCGGTTTCGTAGGGACTGGAATCTGGGACGCAGCAGCCGCCCAGAAGTCCACCTCCTCTCCGCCGCAAAAGTCCTACATCGCCAATCTCTTGGATCAAGTCCCCGACATGATTTTCGCCGCTCTCGTCCCCTGGCTGAGCATCTCCTCGCAGCAAGGGAGTGTAGCTCTCGTGCATGCGGCTGTGGCGGAAGAGTGCGGAATGGGTAATGGAGGCAAGTTCTGGAATCGTATCTGGGAGGAACCGGCATTACCATCGAGTCGAGGGATAGAGGAAGGAAGACTGGTGTGGACGTATCTGGAACAGGTACTGCGATTTGAGGAGAGAAAATTGGGGGATGGGTTGTCGTCAGACGTCGTCAAAATCGCATAAAGACGGTCCGTGGTTGACGAAACGGGAAACCGCAGAGCGAGGAATTTCCGTCAAGGGAATCCGAATGGAGAGGGGTGGAATCAGTTGAGACCATCGGTCCTGCTCAACATCCTGCCTCGATGTTGATGGCGAAATGCTGGGGCAACGAGTGTGGTACAGTGTTAAAATGTTGCCTTCGAATAGAAGCAACCTGGATATACATGTACGAAGCTACTCCACCACACAAACTACGGAAAGATTTGTACAACATACAAAAGAGTCTCATTCAAGCACTCGACTCGGGTATACTACACTTATAACAAAGCCAATGAATCCACAAGAAAAGAGAGAGAAAAAAAAAGCGTCCAAAAGACCTTGCCATCTCTTCAAATACACCCCAAACCAGATCCGCTCACAATCTTTCGATGCATCGCGGTCCACAGCGCCATGTCCAGCGCCGCCTCAAGAAAGGACAAAGTAAAGCAAAGCAAAGTGGTGGTATCCATGCGCGCATCGAACGCTGCGTCGTATCGTATGAAAGTCGTAAAAGAGTATCCTCGTTCGTCGGTGTCGATGTCAATTCCAGCTCCTTTCCTTCCCCCGGGCCAGATCGAAGTTCGATATTCCGGGCTTGTGCGAACAACGCCGCTGCAGCGATGCATGTCAAGCCACTCTTCTCATGACCGTTCATGAATCTCATCTCTTGACCGCTCATCTTCAAGTCCGCCTCACACTCCCAATCTCACTCGCAGGAGCAGCCGAAGAAATCTTCCTGTCACCTGCATCCCCGTTGACTGCCGCACCCTCTCCAACAGCACTCAATCCACTCGCGCTCCTCGGCATAGCACTCGCTCCTCGAGCAACATCCAGAGATGCACTGCCAGCCCTCGCATCACCAAATCTCGTACTCCCATTGCCGACCATGGACGCCGCACCGCGGACTTTCCTCGCGCCCACAACGGTGGATGTGTGGTTCAGTCTGGTCGTGCGCCAATTCTCATACCACTTCGATCGACTCAGATCACGCAGCTCAGATCTCCACTCGAGGAAGACGCTGTCTCTCAACCTGCCAAAGTCGCAGTGCGCAGCGTCGTGAGGATCCGCGACACCCCATGGGAAGCGACGGCCGACTTTTGATCCTGCTTTGACCTTTGGTACGAATGGAGGCAGATCGTACGGGTCAGGCGAGAGGATGGACATTGGGAGGTAAGGCGTGTCTGTCGGGTCGACCATGGAAGGGTGAGAAGGCTGGCGCTTGTGAGACTCGCGGCGAGATTTTGAAGGCGTTGGGAGATCAGAGTCGGATTGGTCGGTGGAGAGGTTGCCGCCGTCCTCCTCATCGGACTCCCCTTTGTCGGATTCATTTGTATCTTCCAATTCCAGCGCCTCGAGAGGATCAAGATTCGAAGACTTGATGCTCGACCAGACGGCGCGTTTGAGGTAGGCCATATGTCCAGTTGTGAGGGTGTCCGCTTTCCCAATCACTGGAATGACCGTCGTCTTGCCCCAGAGTGCCTGCACCACTTGCAGATCGAGATCATTGTCCAGACTGCCCTTGAAATCGCCCGTCTTTTTGAATACAGCAGACTTGTTAATGGTCGAGTCGAGATTGACAGGATCGAGGATAAGGAGCACGCAATGAATGTGAGTATCCTTGACGCCCGGACTGCGCATGACTTTCTGCTCTTCCACGAATGTGTCTTCGAATTTGGACTCGACAAAGGTGGTCATCTCGCGGAGTTGGAGGTCGACGACGGATTTCTCGAGACCGGCAGAATCCCACAAGGTGAGACCCACGCGTTCGCCGGACATTTCGGTTTCGAGGTAATGGGAGGTGAAGGAACCGCCGTGGTCTTCGACATGTCCGGGAGATTGATGTGGTGTCTTCGACAGGGAGTGACGGAGGAAGTTGACGAAGGAGGTCTTGCCGCTGTTTTTGGCTCCTACCACGAGGACGCTGTCAAGGTGACGTTAGTAGTGTCAAAGGTAGTGAAGATTGACATTGCAACTCACTTGAAAGGTGTGGGATCCTTCCTTCGACGCACTCTCCTCGGACTGTTTGTCGAGTTAACATTGCTCGAAGCGTAGGAAAAGCGACCACGATGGGCCATGCTCGAGGTTCGACTGTGCTCGTACGGATCGACGACATACTCGCCACGGGCGGCAGGTCGAGCAGGTACGTTGGAGCGCGGCGAGGAGGATGAGTTGGCGACGTAGCCGGGAGGTGAGGAGCTGGTGGAGGTGATGAGGGCGGGCGCCATGGCGTGTGGGCGGGAGAAGTTGGCGGCGTTGGTGGTGCGGGGTTGTTGTTGTGGAATGTTGGAAGTGGTGTAAGCGTTGTTGAAGATGGCGAGGCTGTCGGGACGGATGTCTTCACCACCGAATGTTGCCAGATCGGGTAGCTTATTGAGCGTCGGAAGATGAGGTGGTTCAGACGGTGGTGGTGGTGGTGGTAAGGAGGGAGTAGCCCGTTGGCGACTGACTTTTCTAAGCATCTTGAAGGGAGACGAGGGCAGAGCAGGTGAGTCGTTGCTTTTGCGGGAAGCCGCGTTCCCGTGCGCGTGCGATATCAAAGTATTGGGAAGAGGCGGGAGCGGAGGAGGTGGCTCTGAATCGGCAGGTGGAGGATTCTCTCTACGAAAAGAGGACGAGCGCCTCAAAGAGCTGAAGCTGAAGCTGTTCCCACGATCCCGAGAACGTCGTCCGAGAGAAAAGGTGCGGTCGGTGGGCTTATTGTCAGCGTCCAGATCGGTCGCCGTGGGTGGCCGTGGATGAACACTAATCGAAGCAGAGCGCGTATTCCTCGGGGTCACACTCGGATAAGTGGTGTTGCTCTGGTGGATGATGTTCTGAAAGTCATCGTGGGATGGAGAGGGGATGAGGTCGGGAACGGCAGGAAGAGGAATAGGTGGAGGAGGGCGATGCGAGGACCAATCGCCTCGATCTGACAGGCGCTCCGCCAGATTGAACCCGGTCGCCATGCTTGTTGTCGTGCGATACGATTCAATCAGTCCATCAATCAATCAATCAATCAATCCATCCATCAATCAATCAATCAATCGATCAGTCGATCTGACGGACGGACGGGCACAGACTTTCCCGCTCTCCTTGTGTTTCATCAAAGGCACGGCCAGGGGTCGGTCTAACGAAGTTACGTGAGGGAGGGCACAGTCAGATTGAGTCGCACAAGCCCACGCGGCTCGTCTCGTCTCGTGGAGGGCAGAGGGCGGCGAGTGAATGAATGAATGAATGAATGACAGTCGTCGCCGAGGCGTGACGGCGGAGGGAAAGAGCGGAGAGCAGAGCGGCGGCGGTGATGTCGGTGATGTCGGTGATGGCGATGATGTTTGGATGTTGAAGGACGGTCATCTCCAGTGAAGTGAAGTGATGAGGGACAGGACATCCAACGCCTTTCCCCTAGCAACACGCCGGCAAAACCCTGAAAGGACATCTGGTACCTTTCGACTCGGGGCGTCCAACGGCTTCAACATCTGTACATCAACAGCCTCGTTTGGGGCAGCGCGGAAAGAACCAAAATCGAAGGATTTTTCCCGTCTCCTTGCGTACAACAACTACCGACTTCGACTTCTGAAACGCTCCACGACACGCGACGCTCCTTTTCCTGATCAATCATCCCTGTCGTCTCGTCGATCATTCGACGACCCCACCCGAGTGAGGATAAGCTTTCTCGGGCGGATCAACCGAAATGAGCCAAAATGGAAAAGGTCCAGACCCTTTTCACGCAATTTTCGACTTCACTCTGTTGCTGTATCGATTCCGACTTTGCTTCACACTTTCGACGGCGGTAGCATGGAGGCATTCATCTCGGTCAAAGGCGTTGACCCTGATAAGGACCTAGGGCCCTCCACGGGGAGGAGGGACCATGCCAGAATGCCAGAGGAAGCGTTTCCGTAGAGCCGCTGTTCGTTTGACCCGAGCGAGGAAGACCAAGAACCGGCAGACCGGGCTGCTATCGAAGACGGACGTTCCATCTCGAGTTCAAACTTGCCTTTGAAATACAGAAATCCGTACGGCAATCTGACGACAAATGTGCAGAGATGCTTCATGACAGCTCGATCCCTCATCAGTCCCTGAGATTCCGCTGTGCCGACAGCAGGCTGGATACCGTCCACGCGAGAGCAGCAGGCGCTGGTCGATGATGCATTCCACATAGGGAGAGCAGAGGACTGATTTGCATCTCTCCAGAGCTCTCGTCTCCTCTGGCTCGGGTGCTTCCACGGAAGGACCAGCGGCTGCTTATACGCTGCTGTCGTTTGGAACGATCCAAGAGGCAACTCAGCTCAGTCACACCGGCCGCACCAGTCATGATATGGCATTGTCAGCTATCTTGAGCCATCTCTACCACAGTTCCGCGGCATTAACAGCTATGAAGAAATGGTTGTGAACCCGAGCTGCCACCGGAGACTGACGATGCCAGGACCTCCAATCGGTCCGCACACTTCGCTAGCAACGCTTCGATCAAAAGCCTCGGCGGCAAGCCAGCGACACATTACAAAACAAGACAATGCGGCATCGTGCGGATTCCGATCTTGAGATTCGACATGGACAATCGAGAAGAAGAATAGAAAATCTAGACCCGAACAAGACCTCACTTGTACCTCCCCACACCAGTTCACGCTTTCGACAACTGAGCGGCGATGGCATACCCCCTCTTCTTCGAGCGGAGAGCATCGAGATTATCGACTGGCCATGCTCGAGATTGCGGACATTGCTTTCGGGTCTTCGTTCATTCCGCGCCATCTGGAAGACGCATCGACGGCTGAATGCCTGCCGCCACGGACAACGACATCACAAGAGTAAATGCTTGCGTAAAGTTGCCAGACGAAGCACCCTAATAGCGTAGAGCGAGTTGTTGCCTGCGTGTTGACTGCGGACCGCGCCGCGGGCGGGAAAGACCAGAGGGAAGAGGACGAAAGGTCAAGCTGCTATGGAAGACGGACGATGCCAGGACTCTGCATCTGTCCGTACACTCCGCTGGCAACAATTTGAAGAGAGCCCTTCTCAGCGGGGCTGTAGTACCCAAGCATCGATCAAGCAAAGCACAAGGCAGATCTCTATCTTGACATGGAGATCCGGACATGTTCGCACGATGGCAGTCACACACACGATCGGCATGAGCTATTGACATATTCCACACAGCATATGATCAGTCGCCCTGAGTTTCCGACGGACACCGTCATCGGATCACCCATCTGACCCTCATCTCCTCATTCACAGCAGGGAAGACACACACACCTTATTCACCGCAGCTCCCACGCCCTCTTTACCTATATAAACAACAAGCACAAGCACAATACACCCACCATGACCTCTCTACCAACAACCTCTCAAACCGTCAACTTTCGGAAATTTCTCAAATCAAACCGGCCAGAATGAACAACTACTACACCTTCCACAACCACAACAATTTCTACAACCCCTCCTCGCCCAGGCATCCTCCCGCAGCATACGCCTACGCCGGAAATAATCGTCAAGCAATTCAAGGACCCCTTCCCGCTCAATTTGGCGGAAATTGGCTTGCGAGGGGAGGCGCCGGGAACCCGGGATTCCTGTCGAGGTGGAACGACGAGAAGCTTCTGGATAGAATGGAGGCGTGGCAGGGAGGACAGTTTGGGTCGGGGGCGGGAAGGTGGAGGCCGTGGTGAGATGAACGGGGTGGGGGGTTGGACGGGCAGATAGTTTGAGCAATAAGAGCTTTTGAAAAGTGTAAGGATCCGTTCGTCATGTGTGGGCTGAGGAGCATGTGTTCTGCTGATGGTTTATAGAGCGTTGCACACGTCTAATTGACGGATGCATAGCCATCCTCGATCGCAACAAACTACTGTCTAATCGATCCGGCCAATCATATGCCACCCATGGAGGAAATAGACACGTTCGGCACCTAATCTCTACACACTGCAGTCCGCGACGGCAAGGCGGCTCATGCTAAGAGGCAATACATCGACGACACATCTAACCTGCTCCCGCTCTTCACGGCTGCTATGCCTCTAGACTCAGGTACTCACTACGGCTCCACCTCATTTCTACCCACGCCCACCGACTCTTGGACCATGTTTTCTACAACCACAAACCTACACCCTCACAACCAGACACCGTCCAACCAACGCTTCAACAATGAGCAACTACAACTACCAGGCCGATTTCCACAACCCATCCGACCCAATGCACCCTCCGGCGGCTTACTATCACGCACTTGGTGATACTCGCCAGCTTCCCTAAAGCGCGCTTCCCGCTCAGTTTGGTGAGAATTGGCTAACGAGAGAAGGGCCAGCGCACGCGAGCCTTGAGCCAAGGTGCAATGCAGTTGACTTGGCCAATAATCTGCGGGAATGGCAGCGAGGACAGTATGGAGGATCGGCGTCGGAAGTGAGGCAGGCGAGGGAGAGTGAGTATGGAGTTTTGAAGAGGCCGTGGCGAGGAGACATGTTGATTGGACTGGGTGAGTGAGAAGTTCAGAATTACTTGTGACAAAAGCAGTTGCTTGGCTAGGGATTGACGGACGTTCTCAACGAGACTACACCTGCGTGGACCTGGCAGAAACGTCGAAGCGAGGTCTGGATCACCTGAGGCCCATCTCCACACGGGAATAAACTTTGGCTATGGACAAGCGTCGATGACTCCCGCCAATGATGTCCCTCACCGTGGCGAGTTGACCCGCGTCTAAACCTCAATAGGATGTTGGACAATGCAGACCAACATGCACGTCGGGCGCTCCGAGATCGTGAGAGCCAATCTACATGCTCGGGGACTTCTGCAAACTTACACCTCGCGCGCCCCGAGTCGGCGACGTCCAGTCTGGAGCTCACGGGCAATGGTGCTCACACCACTCGCCTCTGGAATCTGCCACAAGACCTCGTTGGCTTGCATTAGCCTTTCGACAACGATGAGTGGTGCAGGACCTGCCGAGCGGGACCGTCGTCTACAAGAAGAGCTGACGTCTCCCTGACCGCAAGTATCGTCCTTTCCCTCACCCTCAAGTTCTCAGCAAGCATGCACTTTCTCACTCTCCTCGCCACAGCGGCGCTCGTGTCCACCTCTGCCTCTGCAGCGAACATTCCATCCTCTCGAAAGGAAGCTCGTGAAGCATACAGTCGCAGTAACGTCGACAACTGCGAAGCCGCCCTCCGCTGGCACAGAGCATCCGCATTCTGCTCCTCCTTCGCCAACATCAAGGATGTCAAGACAACCGTTTACAAGAACTCACCGACGACGACGGTTACGACGACCAAAACGGCCGCTTGCACAACGGGACCAAAATCATATGCTTACGCAAAGCGAGACGCTTCTGCTAAAGCTTACTACCAGCAGCAATGCAATCGTCGGGGCGTTCCCACATATGCCCAGAAGTACTGTTGCGAGGACATCAATAAGGCCTGCAGGAAATACGTCCGGTCAAGGACAACGACGGTGTGTCCAGCTATATGAATCCTCTAGCATCGTGCGAGGACGTTCAAACAAACTGACGTACGGGTTGTCTATAGATAACCATCTCCAACAAGCAGTGTACGGCCACGCAAACAAAGTGGATCACACCCGCCTGCACCGCCTCGACCACCGGGAATATTACTCCGACTACAACAGCCAAGCTTGTCACGACGACATCTTCTGCGCAGACGAGCAACTCGCGCACTACTACGGCTACGGCTAGCAGCACGTCTTTGAAAGATACGACGCAAAGCACAGTGACGACGACCGCAACTACGGCCAGCACGACGCAGACCACCACTACGACCTCGGAATCTACGACCTCCACCACGTCCGCAACCACTACTACCACCACCGCACCCGCAGGCCCCACTTGCGCGGCCAATCAAATGGCGTGCGGATCATCTTGCTTAGACACCAGTAGAGACGACAACAATTGTGGAAGTTGTGGAAACAAGGTACGTACCGTCAATTCTCTTTCGTCCAGCCGAATCATATGCAGTGCTCTAATTTCCCTTGGTAGTGCGCGTATGGTACGGCTTGTGTTGGAAGCGTATGTTCATGCACCCCCAACGGACAGTTCGTCGGTAATGGCAATAAGCTTGTGCCTTGTTGTAACGGTTCAGGAATGGGCACGATGGGCGTCTGCTTATAGCGCGCGACAAGAAACACGGGCTACGGTGGTTGACAGGAAGGTGGGCTCCGTCTGCGGTCCATGGCGAGGCGTATCCGCGGATTTGTACGACGATGGCGGACCAAGGTCATCGTTGTCGCTGCGATGGTGACCGAGGCGGTTTATTCCATTCCGCGAGCCCCGCGACCAGCATGGACGAGCGGGCATGGTGGGCGCAGACCGAGCATCGGACTGGCTTGTGTCGGGTCATGGAGTGTTTTCGAAAAGGGGCTCAATTCCATGTCCGCTCCCCATGTCTACTCGTTCCAAGTTTGACTGGCGTCTTAATTTTGCTCCGCCCAATAAGTACAGTCTCCGAGAGCGATTGAGAAGGAGTCCACGCTCTGTCGTCGAAACCGACGTCCATATCCGCAACCCATCGAATCTTCGACCGATCCAGCTGACCGAGACGAGCTCATTCACACCGGGGACGTCTGAATGTCACTCTATGCACCACGGTGTCAGCATTAGGTGTACCCCTTTTCGGGACGTCTTCTCCTTTCAGCTCTAACAAGCTTTGTACGTTCCAAATCACAAACACCGTCTCTTTAAAACCCATTCAAAGAAACATACACAACCAGCTACAATGAGCTACTACTTCAACCCCCAATATAACACCATGGACCCAGCCTTCGGGTACTACTCCGGTGGATCATCAGGGCCTCAGAATAATCTGCCTGGCAGACTACCCGCTCAATTCGGTGGGAACTGGTTGGCCAGAGGAGGAGCACCAGCCGGCAGGGACTTCCTCGCAAGAGGGAATGAGGGAATGCTGCAGGATGATGTGCAGGCTTGAAGGAGGCAGCAGTATGGGCAAACTCCTTGGAGGGGGAGGAGAGCGTGGTGGTAGAAGGGTCGTTGAGGGAAGGGAGTGATGCTTTGAGAGGCAGAGAAGTGTGCACTTCGTCGGGCAGGTAGCGGTTTAAGATGGTTTGGAAGGTGAGAGAAGTGAGAAATCATGCTCCTGTTGTCCTACGTGCGATTGTGAAGAGAGTGACCTGGCTGTCGTTGTGTGCGGGAGAGACTACAACCGTTCAGAAGAGTTCATATTCTTCAGACGTATGCTGGATACTCTTTCGGTTCAAATCGGATATCGAGCTCACAGATGTTTGCTCCTTTCCAGACACATGCCTGTTGGACAGGAGCAATGCTCGCCGAATCGTGCATGCGCTATAGCGTCACCCGATCCAATCGATCCACGATCAGGAGGCAATCCATCATTCACTAAGCTAATAGATACATCCCTATTCACACCTACAGCGTTCGCAGTCACGAGCGCAGTGACTCCTAAACACTCATTCACTGCGACCTTATTCGCTCTACATATACTCAACGTGAACACTTCTTACTCTGTTCTCCAAACCACAACCCATCTACGGCCGACCCAAACACAACCGACTTTCAAACCCAACCCCCAACCTGTTATACCCATCCCAAGCGTTCCAGCAATCAACCAACCACCACAACAACAATGACCGATCCCAACCCGAACCACGGATCCTCATCGAACAACTTCATGCAAGGCAACGATCGTCGTCTTCCCCCTCTGGCCCCGAACACATCTCCAGGCACCCTACCCACGGGCTTCGGAGGAGGCTGGCTGGCACGTGGTGGAGCAGAACCGGGTAGCGGACTCCAAGCCTCGTTCAACGAGTGGTTCCTAAAGGACGAAGTGGAGGAATGGCGGAAGAAACAATACAGGGGGGAGGAGCCTAAGAAGTAGAGTGGTCAGACTTTTCGGGTAGCTTTAGACACGGAAGTGGTTTGTAATTGCACGCACGAATTCATTCGGGATGGGCACCAAAGTATTCAGCGAGCGTCATCGGTGCGCGACCAGTGACATACTCAAGAGCGTTGGACACTGGCGCGAGGATACCGCTGCGAATGGCAGTGTACGTGCTAACCCAGGCGTTAAGCTGCCAGCCCGGGACACCATTGTTGTGGATTATTAGACTGACTATTAGTAAAGTGCACGTAACTAGTGCCAAGGCATTCCTACACACAGATAGCTAAAGTAAGAATCTTATACTTAAGATTCTCTCTGCGTAATAATATATACCTGCTAATTAGAGGTCTTCTTCTACTTAGCTTAAGTCTAATTATAATAGGTTATAAGCTTAGCGTAACTATTGCACATTTAAGGAAGAATTGTCTGTTCTAAGCGCAGCTACTAGAACCTTACTATATACTATTTAGACAGTTAACTAGCGAGCCGAGAAAGAGCTAGTTATAACAATAGCCGTAATATAGGCTAATAAGTTTAAGATAGCGAAGGAGAATAAAGTCCTAAAAAAGGGAAGTAACTTCTTAGACTAGTTAAGGATACTTAAAGCAGCCCTTATAGACAAGGAGGTGTTAGGCTATATCTTTTATAACATTCCCTAGTGCCCTGCCTAACTAAAGCTAGGAATTAAAGTTAAATATCCCTCTCTACTAACTAAGGAGAGTACTACTTTATCCTCCTAGGCTCTAACTCCTTTCTAAAAAGAAGGAGGAGATACTTTAATAATAGAACCTATTTTAATTAGTAGACTAAGACTAACTCCTCTCTAAGTCTAGTACAAGCATAACCTAATTATATATAGGATTATTAGTAAAAGGATTAACTAATCTCTAAGGCCTAAC
>JYJE01001765.1:260-31504 GCA_000983655.1 Zymoseptoria brevis
CTGTCGATAAGCTAGCTCGCCGACAAAGGTATAACAACTCTATTCGGTAAAGAGAAAGCCGAAATACGCCGAAACAACGACGTTTTAGCTACTAGCTATAGGCAAGGACGTAGCTACGTTCTTAAAGAGACTATAGCTTGCCGAGTAGCTACTACGGAATCGAAAGAGTCTATACTTTAGTATCGACGCCTCGGACACCTAGGAAACGATAAGCTCGTTATAGCTCCTAAGGGGCTATCCGGACTCCCTACGCTATATCCTATTAAAGATATATGCGAGACTTACGAGCTATCGAAGGCAACTCGATAGCAAAGCCGTAAACCGGCCGAGAGAGCTACTAAACCTCTCGAGAGAGTCTATATTAACTTTTAGGGGCCTTATAAGTATAAGACCCTTACTAGAAATCGATATATCCTTACTATTACGGACGACTACTCCTATAAGAGTTAGATCGAGCTTTGTAAGACCCGAGAAGAGGTATATACCTATATACGGATATGGCGGCGTATAGCCGAGCGAGAGAGTAGCGAATCGCTTGCCCGTCTTATCGCTATTCGAGCAGATAACGCTAAGGAGTTCCTTAAGCTACGGGACGTCTTCGAGGACGTACAGATCGAAACGACTATACCGTATACGCCCGAACAGAACAGCGTAGCGGAAAGGCAGAACCGTACGCTTACGACCTTAGTAAGATCTCTATTAGGCAGCGCAAGGCTACCTAAATACCTTTAGGGCGAAGCTATCGCTACGGCTTGTTATCTACGGAATAGAACTCCGAGGAAAGGCGAAGAGAAGACTCCCGAAGAGCTCTTTACCGGTACGAAACCTAGCAGACAACACTTATAGGTATTCGGTTGTTTAGCTTATACTTATATTCCTATAAAGAAGAGAGATAAGCTAGACGACCGCTCTTATACCGGTATCTTTATCGGCTATAGCCCGTCTACGAAACAGTACTAGATCTTTAACCCTCGAACGAAAGCTATAAAGCTAGCGAGCTCTATTCGTTTCGACGAGGATAAGAGAGGGGTAGACGTCTTCTATCCTACAGATACGGTACTTAACGAGCAAGTACCTATCGAAACTATACCTAGGACGCCTAAGGAGATCGAATTCGATATAGATAACGACGAGGAAGTAGCTACGAACGAAGCTACGAACAAGGACGAAGACGATACGATAGTAGTACGTCCGCGAGGGACTACTACGACTACTACGGCTACTAGATAGCCTAGTAGCACCAACGAAGAGACTACGTAGTCGACGAGCTACTTTCCTACTCGGGAACGAAGGTAACCCGATAGATATACGCCGTCGTACGAAGCCCGTAAAGTAGACTACTCTCCTACGATAGAGATAGCTACTCCGAAGACATACGATAAGGCTATAAAGAGTGTATAACATCGAGAGTAGAAACAAGCTATAGATAAAGAGCTATCGTCTCTATTCTCTATAGGAACGCTTAATATAGTACCTCGTCTAAAGGGAAAGAGTATTAAGCTTATAGGATCGAAGTAGGTCTTTAAGCTTAAGCTCTTACCTAACGGGCAAATCGACATATATAAGGCTCGAGTAGTCGGCAAGGGATATAGCTAACGATACGGGGTAGACTATACCGAAACGTTTAGCCCTATAGTACGTCTCGAGAGCCTACTACTCCTCTTAGCTATAGTAGCTATACGAGGACTAGTTATATACTAAATGGACGTCGTTACGGCCTATCTCGAGGGCCCTCTTAAGGAAGAAATATATCTAGAACCTCCCGAAGGTTTAGATATAAGGGAAGACTACGTTATTCGCCTTATACGAGGACTCTACGGCTTAAAGCAAAGCGGCCGTAACTAGAACAGGCTTTTAACTAGCTTCTTTGCTGACCTCGGGCTATACGCTATCCCCGCCGACTAGTCCGTCTTCCTATCTAAAGACGGGGACGTTATCGTAGCTCTCTACGTCGACGACCTTCTTATACTCGCAGATATAGAAGAAAGATCGTCTCGCTTAAGCGTAAGCTTACAGATCGATTTAAAATAAAAGACCTAGGTCCCGCGAGATACCTACTCGGTATACGGATCGATTACGAAGCCGACGGATCGATAGTAATCGATTAAAAGTACTATATCGAAGACATGCTTTACGAGTTTAATATAGAAGACAGCGGGCAGTCTACCTATACTCCGGCCTACGGGTATACTTCTCTTACCCCCCGAGAACCTTCGGATACGCCTACGGACGATAGGGCGTATAGGAGACTAGTCGGGAAGCTAAACTAGCTTATACGAGCTACTCGAGCCGATATAGCGTTTGTAACGCAACGACTAAGCTAGTACTCGGTTAACCCGACTAAGAGACACTTCGACGCCGCTCTCTATGTCCTAAAGTACTTAGGAACGACCCGGGAATATACTATTCGCTTTACGGTAAAGGGAAACAACGAACCGATAGGATACGCCGACTCGGACTATATAGTAGACTCTACGACTAGAAAGTCGACGATAGGCTACGTTTTTAAGCTAGCTAACGGGCTTATAAGCTGGTCCTCGAAGCTATAACATAGCGTATTAACGTCTACTACGGAAGCCGAGTATATATCCCTCGGATACGCTTCGAAAGAGGCTGTTTAGATTAGGCGTTTCCTCGAGCAAATACGCTATCCTATAGGCTCTATATAACTCTATAGCGATAACGAGGCGTCCCTAGCCTTAGTTAAGAACCCTAAGTTCTACTCCCGGACTAAGCACTTAGACGTAGCGCTATACTACGTACGAGAGCTCGCCGAAGACCGAACGATTAGTATCTCTTATTGCCTAACAAAAGAGATGCTAGTAGACTGCCTTACGAAGCCTTTACCTAAGGTAAAGTACCTCGAAAACGTTCGTTTACTCGGATATACGACTACGGGAAAGACTTCCTAATCCTACCGGCTTAGGAAGGAGGGGGAGAATTAGAAATGCATCGAACATTTACTTCGTTTCTGCTTACAAATACAACGCCTTCTAACGTCGGCTAACGCCTTCGTAGAACCTTCTAGATGCGGTAGTTACGAATATATATAGCCCTCGTTCGTACCGGTAGATAAGTAATTAATAATACACTCGTTTTACCTCGTTTTCTAATAGTTATAAGCCCGGAAGCAGCGCATTATATATCTAAGAACACCTAAATATTTAAGAACGTTCTAAACTATTATAGAGTTAGTGCACTAAGAGGTTAATTTAATAGCTCTATAGTAACTCTCTTAAGATAATTCATTAGTTAACTAACTATCTACTAATCTAGAGGAAAGGTGTTTTCTACTATTGCTAAGCCTTAGATCATATAATTACTGTTATCACATGACTGGGGACTGGGGCCCCCTGGGGCCGGAAATATGCGACATAAACGCTAGTTTAGAATTCTACTAAGTCCAAAAGCGGACTTTGTAGCCCCGGATTTAAAAGCCAGCCTATACTAGATCGGGCATTTTTCCGCAAACTTAAATCTGACCGTTACCTCCCGACGAGAAATCCGGTACCTCGACCTTAAATTCGACTACATCGATTCGACGTTTACCTCGTTTTCCAACAGCCAGTTCGGTAAAGTTCTTAATGTATTGCCGTGCGGTCTGAACAATGCCATAGAATCCGCGAACCTTAGCGGCATTAGTAGGAACGGCCCAATCGAGTATCCTGTTGACACGCTTTGGCTTTATTGACCGTCGGCCTCCAGCTTCGTGTACCTCACCAAGCACATTAATTCGGTCCATGCCACTCTGCATTTTGTTCAGCGACAGTTTAAGACCCCCCCATTTAATGCGAGGTAGGAAGAAGTCCTTGATAAAGGTCCAGTGTGTCTCCTAATCCTTGTAAGCTGGTGTAATGTCGTTAATGTAAAACGTGAGGTCTAGCCGCTCGTGTTCGCTAGCTCCGTGCAGGAATGACTTCTCAGCTCTAGTGCCGTCTGGCAATGGTGGTAGTGCACCAAATGCTCGGTGGCCAAGTTCGTTTATAGTGTGGGCTGATAAGCGTGCTCCTTAAGCTATGCGTGTGGGTTGGAGCTGACCTATGCCATAGACATAAAAGGCGAGAAAGTGACGGTCCTCGTAAGGAATCTCAACAGCCTAGTATCCGTTCTTAAGGTCGAAGCTGCTGTAGACGTGGTATGGTGGTAAGGCTAGGAAGTCGTGATTCGCTTGCAGTAGGGCGAGCTGAGATCCAGCAGGTTCCTTAACAACGAAGTAGTAATTGAAAGTAAGCCGTGGCACGTCTTTGCCTTCCTTCTTTACCAACACTGGCTCAGCATTCCACTGCGACAGCTCACCGTTAGCTTCCACACAGAACTCGTATTAACCACTGCGGAGGCCCTTATAGGCGTAGTTTCTTAAGTGCTACTCCTTGTTTATGGCTATCTTCCTCGTTCTCGCTCTGTAGACCGGCGTTCCTTCCTTGATGCGAGCGCGGTGTTGTATCAGGTATGTTAGTGGACCAATGTCCTTAATCCCTAAGGGGCCAAGATCTCGGTAGGTCCACAGTGTTAACAAGACTTGATAGGTCTGCTCTGAGGGCACGCAAGGTCCGAGTGTGATGTCATTCTCCTTGGCCCATGATTGAAGGAATTTAAAGGAGTTGGAGGTGTCAATCATACGGCGGTAAGGTCGTGTAGTTGTGAGTGGTCGTATCTCGTAAGAGCGGTCGATCGGTGGCGGTGCGGTGTTCTGGCGCGGATTCTGTTGCAAGGTGACTCTGGATCATTCTGTTGCAATATGGTGTTATTGTTCTGGCGTATCACGGTATTCTTCTTGCGTATCACGGAATCACCACTGAAGGTGGCAGTCGAATGGTTACTGCCCTTGGGATCAGGGTTGGCGTTGGGGTCAGGGTTGGGGTTATTGTTCTGGCGTGTGGAGTTATTGTTCTGGCGCTCGCTGTTGGTGTGAATGGCTTCTGCGGCATTCACGTTGATAGTGGTGTGGTGCAGTAGTTTCCGGTCATGCTGAGGACTTAGCGAAAACCCTGCTCGTCGTTGTCATCTTCATCGTTGCTGTCACTGTCACCCTCCTCCTCGTCGCTGTCTTCCTCACTGTCACTCTCGTCCTCATCGTCTTCTCCAAACAACTCTCGAACGGTGTCAACCCTCATGGTGATCTCTGGCGCTACCGATGCCGAGAGTGGTGGGTGAAGGACGATAATATCCTCGTTGCGGTCAGCGTCGCCCAGCTGGACTGTGCCGTTACCAAAATGGATCACTACGTTCATGCTGTTCAGTGTTGGCACTCCGAGAATAAGCGAGAGCTTCTGATCAGTCTTCTCGGTAGGGCTGACGAATGCCCACGTAGATCGCTTCACGCCCTTAACGTGTACATCGAACACTACGAAGTGAGTTAGCTCGCACTTAGTGCCGTCTGCGTTGCTCATTGCCATGGCAGGGAAGTGTGAGGATGCTTCATACGGCTTCAAGCCTAGGGCGATGCGAAGATGTGGGTACATAAGGCTAATGTCGGCGCCAGAGTCTACGATAACTTGATTGCGTGGAAGGATTGCTTGTTTTATAGTGTGCGTGTTGGTAATAGTGGCTGGTACACCGAATGAGCGATAAGAGGTGTCTCGCTTGTTCCAGCGGCTAATGTCGGCGAGAATCTCAGTAGATAAGCGGTCGACGTCGACGGTGGTGGTGGTGCTGTCAATGTGGTCAACCTGAGCTGAGAGCATCTCTTCGTCCTGCATATACTCAACTAACGCGAGTTGAGGCATCGCTACGCGGACTGATTGAGGGAAGATCGGTGCGTCCTTCGCTGGCGGAGGTGGTGATGGTGGAGCCTTGGTTGTTGTTGGCTTCGTTGATGCTCTTAACAGCATTGCTTCACGGTAGGCTTCAGCTGCTCTCTTCAATTCCCTGGCTTCCTCATAGGCGCCTGTATCATACAGTGCGCCATCCTTATCCTTCTGTTTCTTGGAGCGGCGCAGTCGAGGGGAGCTGAACAGTCGCTTCGTCTCATCACGGAAGTATGGCGAGAACTGCATAATCCAGGTAATGGGGATCTCGATCATGACCTTGCTGAGGATTTCAAGGATGTTAAGTGGTGGCTGGCCAAAGAGGGCGTTAATAGGCTTAAGGGGTTTGTTCTTGCGGCTCTTCTTGGTTGATGGTGGTGGCTCTTGAGTCCTACACGGTGGTAGGTCGCGAGTCACGCGAGCCTCGCAGCGTGCATTGTCGATGGCTTCACGGCGTGCCGTGTTGATGGACTCACGTCGAGCATGGTGCAGACGTTCAGCTTTGGACTCGTTCGCAGGGTTTGGTGCTGTTGTGGGTCCTTCGCCTTCGTCATCGTCGTGGCGGCCGCGCTTATATCCAGCAAGGTCGTTGACATCAATCTCATCGAATCCAGCCATACTGAGCTGGTTGATCTCAGCGATCAGCTCAGCGGCTTCATCTACCTCAACGATTAGTGGTGCGGAGGGGTCGTCCTGAAAGCGAATGTCCTCAAGGCGCTGGTCATCGGTGATGGCGGTGATCTGCTTGCTCACTGAGATCTCGTTTACCGCTGGTCCCTGTTGTTGCTGTTGGTGGTGCTGCTATTACTGTTGACGCTGTGCATCCATTTCTCGCGAGTGGCTCTCCTTCTGGCATCTCACCAAGGCCTGGATAAATGATTGCTCCCATGACTGCACTGCAATCTCACGACATTCGCGAGCGGTATGACCACGAGCTCCGCACAGGGTGCACAAGGAGATGGCTGGATTGTGGCGATACAGGGTTTGGCCGTTCACGATGGGCACCAGTGAGGTGGATGGATCGATAGTGCGGTTAGGGAACTTAAGCTAAGTCTGAGCGAGGGCGTCGTGGTAGAACTGCGGTAGGTCTTGATGAGTGGATCCTGGATCACGGCGGTTGAAGTGCTGAGAGTTTTGGCGATTGAGGTTGTTGTTGTTGCCAAAGCTCTGAGAGTTCTGACGGCTCAGGTTGTTGTTGCTGTATAGTAGGTTCTGGCCAATCTCGCGCCTGACCACTTGAGCCTGCTGAGGATTATACAGCTTGGGCCCTTGGTTTGGCTGCCACTGTTGCTGTTGGTGTTGAGGGGCTTGAGGGGCGGATTGCCGCTGTTGCTAGTATTGTAGCTGCACTGGAGTAGTCTGTCGTGGGGGTTGGTGCCATGGGGATTGCGATTGAGAGCGTGGCGGCGGTGGGGATGTGTATCGCTGCTGCTGCTGCTGCTGCTGTTGATGTGACGGATACAGGTAATTGGACTGCTGTGGGTATGGTTGGTGGTATTGTAGTAGGAAGGTCTCCGACGATGCTTCCGCGTAGTTCACCTGTTTGAAGGCCACCTTCTTCGCAGTGGTGTTGGTGATGGCTCCGACTCTCAAGGCGAGCTCTGCGGGGACTGGTTTACCAAGGAGGGCGAGCTGCGTGAATTCAGCCAACGTCTCCCTCTCTTGCTGGGTCTGTTCCTTAACACGCATGCGCTCATCTGATTCCATTTGACGCTGGCATGACTCGATGCGTTGGACAGTAGCCTGGAGGGTCTTGGTGGCTGGTTCCTTGTTAACAAGGGATCGGAGTTCCTTGTTGTGAAGTCCCTTCTTGAAGCGGTTAATTGCGACGATGAGCATTCCACCGGTATTGCTAGCTTGGTCGGATAAGTCCTGTAACTCAGCTTCTTGCAACAGAATGCTAGCGCGCTAATGGTAGTCAATCAAGGGCTCGGTGTTGCCCTGCGAGATGTTCAACAGCAGCTCAATGGCCGTACTGACGTCGGTGTCAGTATCATCAACTTCCCATTTCTTGAGGAACGCGGAGGTGATGTAGCCAACTGCCTCGTCCGATGGATTGTTGAGCCACTGCTTGAGAGCCCTGTCGGCCCACTTCATGGCTGGTCCTTCCATGAGCAAGTTAAACGCCTCAATCCATGATTCAGCGTCTGGACCGGCTGCACGCTCTTGGCGCTTGAATCGGCCCATCCAGCGGCGTGCATTCTGAGAGCTATGGAATCGCTCGACGGGCTCCAAGCGTGTGGCCGTCGCGGCGGTGGCTGTGGTGGCAGCTGAGGTGATGGTTGCGGTGGTTGATGGGGCAGGCGACTGAGGTGCGTGTATGCTGATGACGGGGATCGGTGTGGTGGCGGTTGGTACTAGTGGTGGAGGTAATGGTTCGCGGCGCTGTTCAGCAGCTGACGGTGGATTCCACGGCGTGCCGATGCTGTGGTGGTGAGAGTCAATGTATACCCTCCTGTTGCTCTCTCGCGGAGCCGGTGGTTGGTATGCCGTGGAGCTGCGATCAGTGAATACAGAGCGTTTGCGTGTGTATCGCGGAGTTGGTGTGAACTCAGCTCTGCGTGGTATCCGTGATTCCCCTCGCGCTGCTCGTTCGTTGCTCTCACGCTCTCGTGCTTGTTCGATCTCTTGATATCGCTGCTTTGCTGCCAGCTTGTCTTTCTCTTGCAAATAGGCCACGAGGCCGTTGTATTCGCTGGCGCTGAATGGTTCGGTGTGTTCGTGGATGATTGGTAGTCGGTCGGTAGGGTTCTTGGTCATGTAGGTACTGCGTTGGAGGTCGTTCTGTGCTGCTGGTAGTTCTGCGCTGGTGGTAGTTGTTGCTGGTCAGTGTCAATAGAGTCGTGCCGTAGATGACTGAAATGGTGTTGATGATCCTGGAGCCAAACCTCGTCGTGTAGAAGACTGAGATGGACTGGGAGTTGCTGGATTGATTCACTGCTGGTGTCGCCTCGTTGATGGTATCTGATGACTGCTGTCTATGCTGCTGATAAAGGAACGCTGGAGATATCTCTTTCTTGGATGTCAGAAGGACACCTGTTCTGTACGCTGTGTTGACTGTGTTGGGTGTGGTATGGTTCGCACGACTGTATGCGATAGCTCTGATAATGACTCTGCTGTTGCGAGTCGACTGGACAATGAGGCCGGTCTGCAATGGTCTGTATCTGACGATCTGATGGATGGATTGGTGTATAGGAAATACCAGACGACTAGGGGTAAAAGAGATGGATTTGAGCGGGCAAGCTCGTCGCCGTGCCTTGGTCAGGCCGTCGGCAGCTTGGTCAGTAGTGGAAATCCAATCAATGCGAACAACACCAGATGCGATAGCTTGTCGAATCCAGTGCCATCTGTGCTCGATGTGCTTGGAACGAGCATCTGTCGTGGGTTTGTTAGAGAGATCGATTGCCGGCTGGTTGTCTTCTAGCAAGAGCATAGGCCACATGTCGGAACCAGAGTAGCCGAGTTAAGAAAGCGTTCGTTGGACTGACTGTGACTCCTGACCAGCGAGCGTGAGAGCGACGTATTCTGCTTCTGTCGACGAGAGCGTTACAATGTTCTGTCGACCGCTGTTCCAAGACAGCAGACCTCCAGCGAATTTGATCAGATAGCCGCATGTAGAGCGACGAGTATCCCGGTCGTTAGCAAAAGCAGAGTCGACGTAGGCGTGAAGTCCAAGATCCGTTTCCAACTTCTCCAGGGCCACCATGCTAGTGAACACAGGCTGACCGGTGTTGTCAATGTCCAGGATAGCTTCAGTTGGCGGCACGATGTTAAGCATTGGCTTTTCAACATGACTCGGAATGGTTGAGACTCCCGCACTCCAGGAAATGCCAAGAGTTCTCGATGTCTTCAGATATCGCAGAGCTCGCAGGGCAGCAGAAATATGATCAGGGCCGGGGTTGGAAGTGTATCGAGCCAGAAGCCCAGCAGTATATGCGATGTCGGGGCGGGCGATCTGGGCTGGCCACATGATACAGCCAACAATCGCCTGGTAGCGAGAAAGGTCGTTCTTGGTCGTTGTGCCGGAATGTGCTCGCAATTGGTGATTGACTTCGAGCGGTGTAGCGATGCCCTCTGCGCTGCTCATACCAAACCGATCAAGCATCTGGTCAATTTACGCTGTCTGATTGAGCCAAAGACGACGATTGGGTCGATCGCGAATGATGCGACAGCCGAGATAGAATGAAACATCTCCGAGTGCCCGAAGCTGGAACTTCTGAGAGAGGATTAATTCGATTTCGCTGACCGTGGAAAGAGTGTTTGCGAACACGAGAAGATCATCAACATAGATGATGATAATCGCACCAGTCGTGTGCTTGAACACACAACCGTCATCCAGGATGGGAATGAAGTTAATAGACCGCAGAAACTTCGCCAGTTCGGCATACCAAAGCATTAGTGATTGGCAGAGTCCATACAGTGCGCGAAGCAGAAGGCAGACGAGGATCCCGCCGGAGGTGGAGAGCTAAAAAAATCCATGTGGTTGTTTAACGTAGATTTTGTTCTTGCCGGCCAGCACGGTGTTCAGAAAAGCGAGGATGATATCATATTGTCAACGTTCCAGGTCGCGGGCAGCGGCCATGGCGAGCATTACTTTCAATGAGACTGGTTTTGCAACTGCAGCGAATGTCTCGTCGTAGTCGAAGCCAGGTCGTTGCTTGTCACCACGGAAAACCCATCGGGCCTTGAAACGAGCAATTTCTCCGTATTAGTCCAGCTTCACTTTGAAAACCCATCTTCCCTTAAGCAGAGTTGCGCCTTCGGGAAGTTCGATCAGGCTCCAAGCTCCCTTGTTTCGCAGAGTGTTGATTTCTTCCAGACAAGCAGCGTACCATTCCTTCCGATGTGCAGAGGACACGGCTTCTTTGAAACTGCGAGGAGTAGGTATTTGAGACGCATCCATCGCGGCAAGAAGATGATGCATAACAAGCCCGGTGTGAGGTGGCTTTGGTGGCAACGAGGATGGCCTGGGTGGTAAAGAGTGTTTTCGAGGTGACGACCGAACAGGTTCTGCGTTCGACGGTCTGCGAGTAGTTCCGGGCTCCGCATTCGAAGGTCTGCGAGCAGTTCCAGTTAAAGCCCTGCGGCGAGCAAGAGCTGCGTCAACTTGCTTAAGATCTTGTCGAGTCAGACTGTCTTTGCTCTTTCCGCTGATAGCGGTAGAGATAAGAGTCGAGAATTCGCCGCGCGACAACTTGCGTTCTCGGCGGAAGCCTCGGACGTCTTTCAGACGAAGCTCACTCTTTGTCGGAGCTACAAATCCCTTTGAAGGCTTCTGAGGATCTTCCAGGGCTACAGTGGCGTCGGTCTCTGCACGCAGCGGTGCAAAGCTCACATTCTCTGTCAAAATCCGGTCCATTCGTTGATCCCCGGACGTGCCGCGCCGAGACATTCCCAAGCTTGCCAAACGCAGAGTTTTGTCAATATCTCTGCATAGAATCCGCTCGTCATCGGAGGTGTGTTTACGCGAGTAGTGAGCGGTAATGGATGCGAGGAATCGCATGTCGTCCGGCTGCAAGCCGTGCTTGACACGATATTCTTCTTGAGTCTGCCTGGGAGTGCCAGCCGTTCTCGGTGTTGGCGGGGCGGTTCCAGGTCTCGGCGGTGGCGGCATACCAGAGAAGGAAGGTGCACTTGAAGGTTCTCGTTGAGTGCCCTCGAAAGGATCGGCTAGAGTAGCCGGTATATCTTACATCCATCGCTAAGCTGTAAGAGGTTGGCCGAAGGTGCGTTGCAATGCTGGAGCATGCAAAGATTTGTCGATGGTCTGGTTTCGGCGTCCTTTGCCGACTTCGGGCATTCCCTCGACCTCGAAGTTCAGATCCTCCTCATCATCCTCTTCTGCACCCCCAGATTAGCGTCCCACGCTCTCAGATCCTGCACCCCCAGATTGGCGTCCCACGCTCTCAGATCCGGAAGGTGGACGTTAGTGATAAGCAGGATCATCCAGATGAGACATATTTGGATGCTTTACGGTGATGTGACTGAGGATGTCGGACGGAGCTGGCGGGAAGATGTGATCAGAGCCTGAGGAGCCCGAGGAGTCCGAGGAGCTAGATGATCGCGATGATGCCGGTGGAGGCGGAGGATCTTCATCGTCGGAAGGATGATCGGAAGGAGGAGGCGGAGAGGTGTTACCTCCAGGTGGTGCAATCTAATGATTGTTCAGTGTGGACGCCAGGTAGTTATCGACTGACTCGCCGAGACCACTGGTAGGGATAAGGCTGCTGCTGTATCCTTGATAGCTTGCAAGCGTTTTCCGAGTGTCTTCGAGTGGAACCCAGTAAATTGCTGAAGTGCGAACGATTGACAGTTGTTGATAATCATGGCCTTGGCACCTGCATCAGCCTGGCGACTCGGCCGAGCTCGTTGTCACGTGGGATGCGCTCGGACCATGAGGGGTGGGTCGTTTGAGCCCACTCGTGATGGTCATAGCGCAATTCTCTCGCTGTCTTTCCGGCGTCTTCTCGTAAACGTACCTTGGACTCTTCACCTTGGACTCTTCACCCAGCCTCATCAATTTCATCACGACCATCCACAGCTTGAAGGTGTGAGGTTCAGAATCGATGTGAGGTTCAGACTACGAGAATCTCCGCCACGCTTTACCCATCATTACGCGCTTCTTGATCCGGCCCAATGCAGCGCAGTCTCATCAATTTCATCAAGAAAATCCACCGGTTGAAGGAAGATCGATATGAAATCTCAGACTACGAGAATCTCCGCGACTGTGTGATGGCGGAGCAGGATCTTGTGTCGACGAAGTGTTCGACCCTCAAGGCAGTAATCGACGCGAGAGGGATCATCATCCCGAAATCGGAAGAATGGGACCAGTTCAGGAGCATTGTTCAGTCGGAAGGAAAGCCGAGTCGACAGGGAGAAAGGAGGAGAACGGCCGAGAGGCACCTCGCCACGGTCGCAGCTCTCTGGTCGTATGATGTAGTGCAACACTACGGATGGGAGAAGGCCTCTATGCAAGACCTGGCTGAACTCAACAAGTGTGCTATAGCTTTGCCCGACTTCCACGACTTCGTTCCTCTCGCCAATTGGGTCCTGGCAGTGCGGCAGTGCAGATCGCTGATCGAGTCCGGGCTTCAAAACGTCGGCGAGCGGCCGCACGGTTCGCATCACAAGTCCACTCTCACCTGCCCTTTAATCCGCAAGGATTTCCAACACCTTGCCATGTCCATTAAGGCAGGCAAACTGTCGGCATACGGCTCCTCGTCTCCGATTCCACCAGCGGAAGATGTTGTAGCACCTTGGATCTCAAACACAGATGGCAACATACCTGTTGGCAAAGGTCAAGTCCTACGGCAAATTCGGCCAAATCACTTCCACTTGTTCTTATTGCAGAAGGATCAACGAGGACTTCTAATACCGAGGATCCCAACCGCCGGCGAGCTTCCGATAGATCTGCCTCTAACGCCTCCTTCAGAGCGGCCTAATCCGGCGAGCGGAGATTCTGGTGCAGACGCAAGAGAAGAGCCGGACGAGTCCGCGGCATTGCTCTCAGCGGTGTCTGCAAGGCCATCGTCTTGGCTCGCGCGTCCCTTGAGATCTTCACAGACTAGGTCAGACCTAGAGTCACTGGTATCATCGCCCGTACCTTCTTTGCCGCCGCCAAGTTCGGACCCAGGTTCAGAGACACGATCACAATCGGACCCGGGCCCAGACTCAGACACAGAACCAGAACCAGACTCAGACACAGAACCAGAACCAGACTCAGACACAGGATCAGACTCAGACTCAGAGTCAAACCTCGACCCGCATACAGACTCGCCCTTGTCCTCGGACACGCGACTGTCGGCCTCAGACTTGAATACCAAGCCAAGCCTAGACACGCACGCAGCATCCTCCTTACTCTCGGACGCCAGATCAACAACAAGCTCGCAATCGGTTTTGCCCTCGCCCGCGGCATCCTTGTTATCGTTACCGGTCTCCCAAGTGATCTTCCCCGGGGCCTGCGAAGGCTTGCAAACAGTCCTGCCTCCGCCCCAAAACCCGTCGTACTCCTGTGACGCAAGACCGACAGAGGATCCGCAGCCACCCTCATCGCCCGCGTCAACACCAGCCACCGCGCTCGTAGCCCCGGCGCTCTCCGCTAGAGCCTCTGCAATATCTTCAGACTCGACCGCATCGTCCTCGGGAGCAGTCTTTCCGTCAGTTGTTAGTATCTCGGATCCTCGCCCGAGCGGCCATCTATGGACCATCGAACAGCACACGCACAACAAATATTGCGAGGTCGTCCAGCAATACGCCGCTCGTCTGGAAAGTGAGGCATCAGAAAGCCCTCAGCATCTTCTTCGGGCCAGCTGGCTGACCTCGGCCACTCAATATGCGAAGACGTGGGCGCCGAAAGACAGCCCGTTCGGCCGTGGAGCAGCGTCCTCCGAAGACGAAGCAGACGTGTTACAGTTTACTTCAGAAGAGTTTCTAAAGGTAGCCGAGGAAGGCACCAGCTTTTTCCGACCAGTCTTGATCAAGGAAAAGTTTAGGGATTCCGGTATGAACACTGTCTCAAGGTTCACAGAGCGGCTACGAGACGTCCATTTTGGCAGCGAGATAGACGTGCGGCGTCTCGGGAGCGAAGCGCCAGAAGCTATGCCGATTGACCACTTCGTGGACGTTTTGAATGGAAGTGCACACGGCGGATACAACGCCTTGAACCTCCGCGGCATCACGCATCCGGATCACCCTCTCTTTACGCAGCTGCACCGGTTTGGCCTCCTTAATTCGCTTTCAGAGCTTTCGAAAGGAGGCGTAGGCAAAGAGGTCGAGTCACGCCCTATAGATGTATCAAGCTGCCTCTCCTTTGCAATCCTCGGACAAGAAGGAGCATTCTCTGGAGCGCACGTAGATTCCCTAGCGGGAACCTTTGTCCGTAATCTGGAAGGACTCAAATTCTGGATGGTCGTCTCAGAGCAGTATCTCGAGGCAATGATGGAAGACGGCGACAAATGGACTCCAAAGGGCAAAGAGCGGCTAGTTGTTCTCGAAAAAGACGACGTTCTTCTTATGCCGCCGGGACTACGCATCATACATGCGGTACATACCCCGAGGACATGTTTAATGTCCGGTGGCATGTTGTGGGACGATCTGAACGTACTTCCGATCTTGAAGTCGCTTTGCTGGATCGGGCGGAATCAGAACGCGACCAACGAAGCTATAGCATATCAGCTGCCAGACATCATAAACAACCTGCAACGCCTAGTCGAGTCGAAGCCCGCACGATTCGCCGGAGCCGTTCCTGTGCCCGAGTTCGTGCAGGAATTCCAGCGGTGTCTTGCCGAGTGGCGAAGTCTAAGCTGTAACTGTGCTCATGTTGACACAGCTTCATGTCCGTGTGGAGATGCAGGTCGCCGGTGTACTCCAGGTTGCGCTGGCCATCCGCAGCTGCCAAACGGACCGTCGCGCAAGCGCAAGATGTTTTGTTGTATGGAGGAGTCAGTTGAGGGCCTGAAGGGAGGGAAGAGTTCGAAACGACAATGTCGTTGAATTCGATCGAAGAGAATTCCGATCAAAACATCGACCTTCGGGTTGGAAGATAGTAGACCTAGGCGAAGATGTCTCACGATGCACGGCATTCTGCGTAGAGACTGAGGCCGGAGAGTCAAGCTGTTGGATTAGTGACGAGATCAGCTGGAGACCACCTCGGTTTTGGATCACAGAACCCCAATTTGCCGACATCATTAGATGACATTGTCAAGCTGACTCTCCACCTATCGACCGCCTCCGATTACACACGAAGAAGTATTGGGAATGAGCGCGGGCGCCGCGCAGTTCTCAAGAGAGTGACTTGCTGCTATTGAAGGACGCCGCGGCGACGGCTCAGCAGAGTTCCCTATGGTCGCGCTCTCAGCAAACGTTCACCATGCAGCCGTTCAGAGCGATCAAACGCGGTGGCGACACCCTCACAACGACTTCGCCACCGCAGAGCAGTTGTAAGGATAACGAGCGGGTTCAAACAGCGTCTCGTAGTCTTGCAATATAGTGGGAGGTCGGATGCTTGTCAAGTCATGTACCCCGGTAGTGTATCTCGGCGACAGTCGTGTTGCAAAGGTGCAAGAAGCGGGAATACAGACGCATGAGAACGAAATGAAGATTACCGTAGTAGCTATTTGCGACGAGCTGTAACCCAAGCGCAGCGTTTAGAGCTTCGGCGTCTCTGTGTCATTCATCGCCGTACGTGAACCCCAGACCCTCGCCCTTTGCACTTCTTCATCTGTACGTCCCTTGTTCCATTCGTCGTAACGCAATCTCGATTATAATTCCATTCGGCCAAGCTCTTCTCCGACATCCGCCTCGCAACGTTAAACTTGTCCCGGACTAACGTGGTCTGCCTCGCGGGCGGATCGATGGGTGACGGTCGGACAGATTCCAGTTTGTGGTTCCAGAGAGTGCGTCCGAGCTCGCTCAAGAATGCACCCGTTGCTTGCGAATGGACGCGAATGAAAAAGACCTGGTTGATTTGGATGTCATGGGTCTTCACGAGCGTCACGGGCGCTGTCATATGCGTCACGAGCCTTTGATTTCTTGTCGTCAATCATGCCATACCAGAGCCTCTTCCGGGCAAATGGACGGAAAACGCAGCCAAAATACACATTTTCTCCCAAAAGTCCCTCCTAAAAGCTCTTCGGACAGTCGGCCAAATACCGGATCGTGGAAAATTGACGTCTGAAGCATCACATGTGAGTTGACGCTTTGCGCAAGCAGCGCCGATTCTGCGCACATCCTCACTCTGATATTCACCTACCGGTCGATCAGAAGCACCACGGGCGCCTTGTGGTGGTCTGTGCCTTATTCCATTGGCATATCTCTGTTTCGACCTTCAATTCGCCTTCCTTTCTTCTTTCCCTACACCCCTTCAGAACCACGACTCAAACACCACCACGGATACGACCAATCGCCTCAAGTTTCCAGCACATCCGAACATTCGACCCTCAGCCAGCCACGAAAGCCACCACCAAAGACCACAGCTACACGAATCCCCTCTGGCACCCGGCAGAACGGAAACGCCGGGGCGGCGAGGTACCCAACCGCGAAGCTGAAGTGCGCGTACCTGCGCTGGATAAAAGCTCGAAGATCCCGCGTCCACCATGGCGCGTGCTCGGGAGACACCGCGACCAAGAAGCGTCGCTCGGACCTCATCGGTCACGACGACTCCGACGACGAAGACAATTCCCGCGATACCACGCCACAAGCCAAGACGGTCGACCCTTCGGCATTATCAAACCCCGACCGCCAGCGCCAGGAGCGCAGATTCGACATCACTACCCCACCGCAGTCAGCTGGGGATCATCCTCTCGCAGTCATGGCACCTCCATACGTCTTGACTCCCCAGCTCCTGGAAATTGCTCGCGCCGAATGCAAGATCTCACAGACGCCTGTCTCGACATTGAGCACTACCCTGGTTACCGGACTGCGCAAGCAAGTGGCTGCATGGCAGGCGAAGGACAAAGGCAAGAATCGTGTCCAGGTGGAAGCAAGAGCAGGGTCTACCGCGAGAAGAGACACTCGCTCGGACAAGAGCAAAAAGCCATGGAAATACACTGTAGGTCGAGTCTTCCTCGGCTAGCTCTCATATACATGCTAACACACACACACACAGGCCCGGTTAGGGGAGAGCAAGCAGAAGAAGATCCTCGAGGCCGATGCGATCCCCGGTAACAATCCCGACAACTTGAGGCATCGATACCAGCCAGAGCGTAACGAGACTGCTGTCTTCGCATACAACGGCTTTTCCAACCAGAAAGAAGGCCGACAGTCATGCTTGAGCCCACATTATGTCGACTGTCAGGAGGTCCACCGATGGCTCGGCAGCCCAGGCGCAGACGACATATTCAAGGCCGCGTGCATCATTGGGTTGAAGCGTCGACTGGAATGGGAAGCAGATCCGAGGCCTCCAACTCCGCAAGAGTACCTCAAAAAGTACCCTGTGGAGCTGTTCAAAGAGAAATTCAAACACCAAGGTGCTCCGACACTCGAGCAGCTGGACTTAGGAGGCAGGTGGAGACCCGTGGACAAGCAAAACTGTCTCAACCGAAATGAGGTCTTCGCATACCTGATGTGGTACCTTCCCTATGCCACAGAGCGGTTCGGTCAGTTGTCCGTCGATGAGCAGCGTCTCCAGTACGAGCAGCTCCCGGCGAGGCATCCACAGCGAGAATTCCCGCCGTATGAAGACCTACAACTCGAGTCGAAGCTTCCAGAAGCCAAATGGAAACACGAAAACGACGAAGCAAAGATGTGCGAAAGCTTCAATCGCGTGGCGAGGTCAATGGAACTGCTCCCGGCGATGCTTCGGGGGAAGTCCAAAACTTTCGCCGGCGGGTAGAAAGATTTTTGGATCGACCAATGTGACAGAACGTTCAGCATCGACGCTCCGATCACCAACGTCTGGATACCAAAATGGATGTCAGAGCAGCCAAAGGCGGTCGCTTTGCAACCAACAGTCCGACCGAAGTTCTCCGTAACGGATCCTCGCACTACCATTGTGCAATATTCCGGCATCAAAGAGTATGGCCCACAGCCATCAAAGTGGAACGTCAAGAGAGAAGACCTGGGAACCTTCACCGAAGACTTCGGGGAGTGGGAGATTGCGAAGATCCCAGATGCCGACTTGCCGCCCGCTCTGGACTTGCGAGATGATAACTGGGCTGCCCGCTGGAGGGACAGAATGCGGGTGCACCTCAAGTTGAGGAACAGAGAGGCGATGCTGCGCGGGATGAGCATCGTGGACGCGAATGACCCGAACGCCGAACCCATGCGCATCTACGACAGATTCAAGGGCGCCGTGACGGACTGGCCAGCTGCCCAGGCGTTTGTCGGCGTCCATGGGCGCACGACGGTGCTGAAGATTCAAGTCATGTTCCCCAAGGAGGGCGACGTACACGGTTTTGAAAACGACTATGAGACGACGGCAGTGTTGAACACTTCAGCGGCAAACGTGGTCGAAGCACACGAAGATGGTCACGTGGGACTCACTGGTGACACTGACGACGAGGTACCAACAACAGTCCCACAGCCGGCTGATCAAGAAGACATTGCCTGGCGTGAGAAGTGGAAGGCTGCCTTTGAGCAGCTTCGCACGGATGCTGACAAAATCCTGAACAACAACGCCTGCAATGTCCGGCGGCATCAGGAGCCCAACGACTTGACACTCTGGAGTGGCGACAAAGATGAGGATGTCCAAATCAATCGCGAGATGCTGTGCAAGTATTATGGCGTCGAGAAGTTTGAAGACATCCAGAAATTGGGATCTGTAGAGGCGTTCCAAGCGGCAGAAGCCATCGTCACTGGTTGGTCGAAGGAGTTCACCCAGGGGGTTGATATGGTCAAGCGGCCCCAACTCACGGACGATGTATCCCAGCCTGCTCTGAACGCACTGTTGAAGGAGTACAAGGACAAAATTCCTCAGAAGAACGCAGCGCGGGAGCTGGGTGCGAAAATTGCGGCGCCTGCAGTGGATTGCAACGAAGATATCAACCCTATCCATGCGATCAAGAAGAAATTGCAAGCTGAAGCCCGTACGACAGCCGGCGGAACAGGACGTCAGTCGGGATGTTGGCTGGAGGACGCAATCAAGATCTTGCAGGCGGAGGTGAAAGAGCCGCATATTCACGGCCCCAACATCAAGACCTATGAGCTCCACGTCTTCAATGAAGACGTCCGCCCTACTGCCCATTTTCTGCCCCATCAACTCACCGGAGCGTTATGAATTCTCTCTCATATGGGTCTCGATGAGCTTCCCTTACCGGATTCCACCCGGAACGATCCTGCCCTTGCCGACAGTTTCAATCGGATACCTATGGTTTCGACCATAGGAGGCTATGTGGCGGATGACGCGGGAATGGGCAAGACACTGCTGATCGCTCTCGCCATGGCGATTTACGCCCAATGGTGCGAGCCAGAGAAGAGTGGAGTCACGGGGAAGAAGCATATTGGGTACCGTCCCAGTCTGTACCTGGCACCTTCGGCTGGTGTGGCCGAGCAGGCATATCAGACGATACGGAAGCATTTCCCAGATCGGGCGCTGATTCCACTCCTCTGCAGTGGTGACTATCCCGATGCCGCAGAAGACGCTGCATACTACGTCGATAAAGAGGAGCTCCGTGCCGGGAAGAAGACGAAACACAAGCACTTCAAAGCAGCCCTGAATACGAAACACATGACGACTGCAAAGTACATCATGATCTCGACATATCGTTCGAACCTGTTTCGATCGTGGAAGAAGCCAAAGTCTGAAAAGGGAAAGGGCGAGAAGAAGAAGGTGAAGAAGGCGAAGCGTTCCAAGACTGACAACTTCACCGAGGGCAAAGACCTCCATCAGCTTAAGTGGTATGGGCGAGTGATATACGACGAATGTCAAGAGATTCGAAACTATCACACCCAGACCAATGAGACGGGAAGGGAGCGTAAGGCGCCGGTGAACTTGATGGTGTCGGCTACTGCGACATTGAATGATGAGAGCGATATCCTGGGCTCGCTCTCTCTCCTTTGGCCGAACATCGAGCAACGATTGAAAACAAAGCACAGCGACATCTGGAAGTCATGGTACAAGAACGGCAAAGCCCTGCAGGGCGAAACCCCCTGGAGCCTATTGGAAGACCTGGCCGACATCGAAGAGGGAGGCCCTATCGATCTACAGGACCCTCGACGGCTGGCTGCCTTCAATCCGTGGGTTATCCAAAAGCTTCTCGAATGTATGCGAAACTTGGCCTATGGCCTGGGCAAGGCCGGACTGTACTACAAGTATCTCACGGAAACTGGACAGCTTCTACGAAATCCTTCCACGCACATGCCAGTCAACGCGACCCAGAAGCTATCTCTTGCGAAGCTCGTACCACAGCCACACATCCGCACGGAATTGCTTCGGCCAGCGCTGGAAGAGCATCGCGACGTGGAGATCATGCAGATGCTCGCCGCCAAGATGTACTGCAAAGCGCTGACGGATCCGAACAACAAGGGCCCCGCCAAGGTCCAAAACGGACGCCCACAAGAGGACAAGAAGGATGGACCAATGCTCAGCGTCGTCGCCCAAGCGCGGTTTGGCTCCATTGTTGCCTCCAGCTATCAGGCGGCCAACCTGCATCTCATGCTCGATGGCGAGACGACCGTCGACAAGTTTGATCGGCGGAGGCATAAGCTACACAATGCGCAGCTCATGTTTGGGGATGTGACCGATTGGCAACAGGATATGCCAACTACGCAGCGCGAGATGATGAAATGGCTGTCGTATGGTTCCCCAAAGCTGCGATACCTGATCGAGTACTACGCTACGAAAGTCATGCGGTCCCCCGATCGCAAGCTGATGGTGTGTGAAGACATCCCATTCAGCGCGTGGTTCTGGGAACTGGCGTTCGCGACGATGAACATTCCAGCGGCCACCTACCACGGCGATTTGAGCGAGAAGCAGCGACGCAAGATGGTCGCGGACTTCAACGATCCCAACTCAACGCTGCGTGTCTTGATCTGCGAGTACGGTTGCACCGTCGCCGGCATGAATTTTCAGAAGTGCTGCAACGACGTCTTCGTTTGCACAGCGGGCGTCAATCTGCACATCGAGCACCAAGTCCAATACCGCCCATGTCGCGCTGACCAGGTGAAGCCGCAGGTCAACATTGTGCGAGCATGTGTAATGGGTACCGAAGATGAGCTCCGAGAAGACAGTGCCGCGAGAAAGATGTTGGCGATGGCCAATCTGAGCATGGGCAGCGCAGACTACCCAATGCTCGCGAAATGGGCATCACTATAAATCGCCGAGATCGATGCTGCACACGACGACCCCCGCGCCGGAGAAATCCTGGCGAAGATGAATGGAGGGAAAGCGCCAGCGGTTGACTCGCCGACATCTGATGGCCAGCCGTCAGTGGTCAGTCCGTTCTCGTACAACTACGCCAGAGCAAAAGCACTCCTGCAGGAGACGTTGCAGCAAGACACCACCAAGATGAACAAGAAGTCGATCCAACAGAGAAGGAGAGTGCTGAAGCGGCTGTCGAACATCGACCCTGCTGGCACGATTACCGAAGATATGCTTGATCCGAATTGGCGTCCCACGCGCGCGAGCAAGGTGTCCAAGCAGGCTTCAACAAATGCATCCGAGCCCATCGAGCCCCTGCAAGTAGATGGCATTGGACCGAATGGCAGATCTGCAGATCAAAAGAGAATGAAGGTAGACCACGACAGCGCCATGAAGATCGCTGCAGAGGACGAGGGCTACCTGTGGTACCATTTGAAGTTCAATCGCCATGTTGGGGCATTCACCGCTGAACATGTACGGGATTTCGAAGAGGTCCATCAGCTCGGGCTTGCCTCACTCACCAGGTACCTCTACGGCATCCCAGACGCCAGCTACCGGGCCAAGAATCGGCACATCAAATACAGCTTCGTGCCAATAGACATGAACAAGAAGCTCGAGGATTGGATCAAGGTGCATCTCAAGCCTGGACTCAAAAATTCTACCTGGGCCAAAGGGACCCTTCCGAAGGAGTAAGTCTATAAGAATATTCTCCAGCCAGCCGTGAAACTTACTGACAATTGCGCTTTGCAGGGCCGGCTTTCTTCACAGAAAGGGTCTAGGATATAACACCGGCGAAGCCGAGAATGACTGCAGCGATAACGACTCCGAATCTGATGGCGAGGAGGGAGCGCCGAGCTCATCGAGACAGACGCGGAGCGGGAAGACTCAGGGTACGAAAACGGCGCAATCCACGCTCGCACAAATCGCTCCTCTCAATGAAGACGCTGGGTCGTTGGGCAGTGGTACTAGCAAGACAAAGGGGCGCTCTCCCAGCGACCTACACGGTCGGAAGAGACGCAGACTTGCAAATGGGCTTGCTACACCGACGGACGCTGGAGACCTCAAAGACAGTGGAAAGCCTCGGCCAGCTCGTGAGAAGAGCACACGATCCTCTGATAGTCGCCGACGCGAGGACGACAGTTCTATCCCGTCACGACCTGATTTTCCAGGATCGGACGCTGATATGGATGATTCGGGCAAACATGATGGAGAAGACAGTACGCCTGCGTCTGCAACTAAGGCGAAAGCTCGCCACGGCCCCGATGACACTGGTGCAAGGAAGAGACTCAAGGTTCAATCTAAAGAGGCCTCTGCCACAGAAGGATCCTCGGCGCTACTAGATCTGCTAGCTCCGAGTTCCGATGACGGTCTGAGTGGCTGGTGCCGGAGTTTCAATACAGCACAAGCTTCTAGCGACGCGGAGCGGGCGAATGAGGCCGGGTCTGGCGGTGAAGGCAGCAGCAGCAAGAAAGAAGGATCGAAAAAGTCCAAGACGCAAGGCGAGACAAACTGACAAAGACACCTAACAAGCCGGGGCCTTTCGCCAAGAAGGCTAAGCGGCAGAGGTGAGAGTAAGGCATGTTGGGGGCGATGAAGGTAGGATGAGTGGCGGGACGGGAGTGATGGCGATTAGGTCGCATAGAATGTGGAGCTAGAAGGAGAAGTCACAAATTGAATCGACCACGACAGGACAGCGGGGAGGGTATCAGATTAAAAGCCAGGCGATGGAGATGGGCGGAAGGGATAGAGAGAGTACCAATTTGTAACATAACGACAGCATGCCTTACGCAGAGATCCCAACCAAGGATCAAAAGTTTGATTCAGTCTTGCATCAACATCTCGATGGGAAGCTCATCGTCGACGAGTTTTTGACTGCGCTCATTCTCACTGTGCTGCTCGTTCATGTCCTTCAAGGTTCATCGAAGGACGCCGGTATTGCGAGTCGAAGTGGATGGATTCCGCGGCCAGCTCGTCAAAGGTGCCTTGAAATGTGGTAGATTCCTGCGTCATGGAGTGGATGATATAACAATACCCCAACAACGACATGCAGACGATGGAGGGTCCACTGCTCGATGTCAACGGGAGGGCAGCAAAAGAGCGACATCACAGCGGGCTTGGAGAGGATCAGCGCACGTGGTTTTGGAAGTAGCATCAGTAATGATGATGAATGACAGCGGCAGGTCACCTTACGAAGAATATCATGACAAGGACGGCTTGGAAACATGACAACAGCCGGAGAGGTTGACGTTTGAGGCGCTTCAATTCTCGCGTCGACAGTAAACAATGCCTGGCCAGACCAGCACATCTCAAAATAATACATATCCGGACTTAGCACCACCAACTCACGGACCCGTCCTTTACATCTTCTCCGCGATTGCCGCCAGCCCTTCCAGCAGAGTACCTAGCGGACCGGTCGGGATCTCAACATGCTGCACTCGAGGCTGGCTATCCTCCACTCGCCGAACTTCCTCGTCTAGATTAGCCTGGAGAGGAGTGTTTTTGAGCACCCAATCAAAATGGCGGCCAGTGTCTTGTACCGACTGCTTGATGTCGACACTTCGGCCGGCGGGATAGTGTCCGAATCCAGTTCCAGAGGTAATTTATCCTTGTCCGATACGGGTGGCCATGATTTCGGAGAGCGCTGCATGCTGTGGATCGGCAATGAGGTGTATAATATACTGCTTGAACCGATACTTGCCCGGCATATGGAGGTCGAGACAGGCCTCCATAAGACCCATCAGATGATTGGAACCAATCTGGTCGGCATAATGGTCCATCCGCTTGAGCAAAAGCCCATCTCCACCAAAAATTCACGGAGAGCCTGATCGAGCTCATGAGGCAGAACTGTTCGTAGCAGGCGACGAAGGGCTTTGACAAAGGTGCCGGCACTTGCACGTCGACTATTGATAATCTCATCGTCTTTGCGGCTGCAAAGTGTTAGAAATGTATCGAACATTCACTTCGTTTCTGCTTACAAATAGCCAACACCTTCGTGGAACCTTCCAGATGCGGTAGTTACGGATATATATAGCCCTCGTTCGCACCGGTAGATAGTCAAGCAATCAATAACACACTCGTTTACCTCGTTTCCACCACAAAGGTACTTCCGATAGCCTGTGTTGGAGCGATCTATCGCAACACGAGGGCTCATGCGGCAGTCGATCTTATTCGAGAGCCTGTCGTACTTGTCGTTGATCTTGCAGTACCGCTCGAAAAGTTCCAGGGCGGCATCGAGATCGCAAGCCGAGGGAGACTTGCCCTAATCATCTGTGATGACGTTAAGGTAGATACCCGGATGCTTCTTGACCTCGGTGGCTCGCTGTCGATATAGCTGCTCGATATGAAATGCCAGTGAGTTGGGGTCGGCCAATCTGGCGGGAAGGTCGCCTTGAATCAACCCATCAATGATCTCCGGAAAGTACGAGATGTAATACATCCATGCTTCGTGGAGGGCTGATGTGATTTCTGCACCCTGGAGCGTACTGCAAACGATTTCTTGGTCGTAGATGAATCGAGCAAAGTGCCTGCAGTGGTTAGTGTCAACTTCCGCTCTCGTGATACAGCTGGCAGCACTCACTCTCCACCCAGGGCTCTTGCGCTGCGGAACATTTCTGCCAGTTCCTCTCTGCTCTTGACATGCAGTGGGTTGAGGCCATCAACGAGCTTTGCTGCCATCATCTGAGACGGGTCGGTAACAGTCGAGGAGCTGGCTCTCGTCGAGGACACACGAGGAGCTTCTCCCGGAACAGGCGGAAGGGGTTGTCAAATAGTTCGCGCTGTTCTCGGCTGTATTCCTCCGCTATGTCTTCACTGTCGTCGTGGACCATGATCTCAAAATCGTCCTGCATTGGAAGAGCGCCATCTTCTTGGGATTCAAGCATATGACCAGGCCGTGTGAGAGATGAAGAGACTTCGCGCTGAGTCCCCAACACTCGAGTGACCGAACGAAGCTTGCCATTTGCTGGAAGAGCACGCCTCTGCGGCGGTGGCATCGCTTCGGACGATGATCCTCCTCTGCGACGGGCACCTTGTGCAGCTGGCTCTGGAACTGTGCGAGTGGACGTCTTCGAATGGTAATACGTGGTAGCGAAGGTGTCCAATCGATGGGAGGCTTCCGCTTTGGAGGGTCTCACACCATGGACAATGTGGGTCGCGTTCCGATGGGTGTGGTGTGCGAGGTCGGTGATTTGGGAGCTGGAAGTATCCTGTGATGAGGTCGAGAGTTCTAACGGCAGTCAGTATACATCGGCTGGCGAGACAGGTCGAAATTTACCCGCCATGCTGAGATCTCCGTGGCTTTGCATGCAACTGCTTCATCTCCCTGTGCAGCTCTGCTCGGGCGAGCGGGATGCTTGGATGATGCGAAGTGGGCGTGGGTGACGGTAGGTAGGAAGGGTTGTTGGGCTCTTCTTCACGGAACGATGGTTGCGGAGTGGACGTCTGCTCTTCTGGTGGAAACGGTAAGCGTCTCGGGATCCGCTCGTCCAGCTCTTCGATTGCGTCGCTGTGATCAGCGGGTGCTGTAGGTAGCGTGCGGAACTCACTCCTGCTGCGAGCTATGATCACACGTAGCCGTGGCTGGTGCCGGACGATGGAGTCGGGAGTTCATGAAGCGATGAGGTAGTGAAGTGCCGAGGAGATGGAGTCCTAGGATGATGAAGTGAAGTCAGAGCAAAGTTCCCAGTTTGGTAGCTGCGCACCTCACGCTTCAATCTCGGCCGAATGAGCGTCTACCACCTCACCTGTTGTCATTGTCATTGGGAGCTTGTGAAGCACGCAGTAGACGTCTCGGGTCGCGGTCGATCCGGACGGATGCCTCTTGCAACCCTCCACGATCACGCACAAACACCGCTGACGGACCTTTGCCGCTAATCTTCAACCTCGTCTGAGCTTCTCGAGGTCTCCATTAATGTTATTGCTGCCGCATTACTCCTTTGAGCGAGCAAACCGATTGAGCTGGATGTCCAACTCCTTCCTTCTATTGCAGTCCTGTCGTTCCTGCCACGCGGTTGATGGCGTTCATTGAGTAACTGTATCCAAGGCGGTCGGATGCTTGTTGGTCGTTCTCGCTGACGATATTCAGTCCGTTGTCGAGTCGTCAAAATCGATCCCGGTCGGCATCGTAAGCGTGTTGAATGATCCCTCTGCGAGAATCTCGAAGGCGGAGCCCGTAGGTTACTTTTGCAGCTGACCAAGTGCCGCAGCACTGGTAATACCGCATTTCACGTCATTTGATGTTGAGGTCGAGGAAGACGAGGAAGCGGATGTGCTACCGCCGCGAAATATCTACAGACCTTGATGGAAATAAGACAGGAGTGATTCGTGCGCCCTGTGAACCTTGAATAGCTGGGGCTGTTATCGCCCGAACGACACACACATGAATCGACTTTCTATCACTATCAGGTCATGATGCGCTCGAATAATCACATGCGCGCTGGTGAGTCTTGCGCCTTCGTATCTTTCCTCAGCATATCTCAGCCACCGCGACCTCTTTCCTCACCCTCATGATTACATCAATAACAAAATTTCAACCGCAGCCAGCCCGGCGACATCACGCACTCAAGCGCGAAGCTCGACGTCTTCATCGCCATTTCCTCATCGACATAGAACTGGGACATGGTTACTCTCCTATTGAGCCCTCTCTCGCCATGTTCACATATCTCCATCGGGACGTCATGTGCGGCCGGACGTCCTCCGCGTTCAGCAGCAAGTCGAGGGGTCTGATGATACACGAGTGGTATCGACTGAGTGGTGGCTTGGAGGAACGAGCGACCCGCTCATGGCTGCGAAACTTTCTCAACAAGAGTGTATCAATCCATTAAGACATACTGGAGTCCAACAACGAAATCTCAGCAGTCCTCTTTGGGATAGAGTCTTCCACGGTTCGGCGAGCGAAGCCCGATGTCCCTCAAGAAGCTTACGATGGCTGTGTCAGAGCAATACTCGCGGGTCTCTGGGATGCGTGGTATCATAGTATTAATGGCGAGCTGAAAGAGAATAACATGAGGTCGACCCTTGAAAGCGTGCGATTGGTTCTCAACCTTCGTCCGAAGAAGTTCAGCATCACCGAAGATCGACTCACTCTACGCATGGTCGTCCTCTGCTGCATGCTCTCCCAGGATCAATTCGTATAGCTGCGAGATCAGGCGCTAGGTCTGGTGAGAGATCCGGCAATCACCCTGTTGATAGCATACTTTGACGTGTCAGCCACAAAGGGTCCTGCAATGCACAGAGTCGCCATGCAAAAAGGGGAGAGCGACCATCCGACCCGTATCACGACTCTCCCGGCTATCGCGATGGCCTTCTACCAATCCAATGTGCACTTGGGTTTGGATTATATATGGACGGGATACGAGTCAGAGTAATGGACACGCAAGAAGGGGGAGTTGTGGCAGTTTTGCGAGGAATCCAACAGCGATTCCATGGAGCTTGAGGGATTACGCAATCATTCCTACACGGATCAGCTGCTGATGATTCTACCACTGATTGACGGCTTTCTGGCACCTGCGAATAAACAGGATTGGCGCGACATTTGGCGATCGGACATTCGACGGCTGGCTGCAGAAGTGAAGCCAACGTTCTATAATGGCACCCTTATTGAGCCTTTGGCGAGCTTTGTGAACGACCTCGCGGAGCCGCAGCTTCTACGAGCACGCATTGCGGACATCGACAAGCCATCGGATCGAACAGCATCACAATAGTTCGACTACTTTTATAGCCAAGACAGCCACCGAGAGGGGCTGTTACATCGTACCAATTAGGAAGAAGCATTGGAAGAGGATTGCGACTATGCGACTCCATTATATGACGACGTGGTGCAGTATGTGAGAGAGCGAAAGAATGCTCCGCTTGACCAACACGACGTTCACGCCAAAGTCGGCCGCCTGGCTTTCTCGTTACTCTTGACATTACAGAGATGCCGCTACGAACTTAGCATGGATGCGCAATACTCATCTATATGCGACCTGACCGAATTGCAGGTCTATCAGGCGACCAATCAGCAGATGATCTATCCCGATCCATTGGTCGGCTTCACGTATGAAAGTCTAGAACCCATTCTCGGCCTTCTATATCTGTGGTTCAGACTGAATAGGTATTCTTCGCCGACGGATTTCTGGCAACACGTTATGCGGGAGACTGGACCGGACAGGCATGTCAAGTACGTCGCGGATTCTAACCTCATGTCTAAGCTCGTGGCCCGGGCGGAGAGCGCCGCTAGGGCGCGCGGACATCAAAAAGCCAAGACCAAGGAGGAACTCGCTAGGCAGATTAATGTTAGAGAGATCTTCGTTTCGTCCTGCCGAAGGGAGCCTTATGCGGATCTCGAGGAGGAGGCAGGCCAGCACAGCCAGGCGTACAACGTCGAGACTTATAACAATCTGATGATATCTTCATTAATTGCTCTGCACGATCAAAGCAACAGAAAGATCAACAACACTATGACCGATGTAATCGAGCCTGGGCGGATGTACACATCAACGTACCCGAGAGTAAATCATTTGCAACTTAACGGAGTGATGAAAATGAACCTCTCGGCAGACTACTACCACGGCCTCGTTAAGGGAGCATTTCTCTGTCGCAACTCTCTTATCCTCGGACCTGACATCTAAGATCGATTCCTGCAAGGTAACCATATTGCATACCAGGACCCGGCGTTGTCGACCGGGGAGAGGGTGCCGGTATCAGAAACCTCGTCTTCAGTAGCCGACACCTCTTCGATTAGGCCATTACTCCTAATGCTAAGTGCTACGGAGGCGCCATTCCAGGTGTGTCGGCTTGGAACTCTATGCCGGTGAGAGAACTGGGCGTCTACTAAGGTTAACATCCCGATCGAGCCATCTTCACTGCCTTTGTACGTGAGTCGAGATTGAGGTACTTCGGTCCACTTCAACCAGAATTTGCGACCTACTCCGACTCGTTCCTTGCTACGCTTGACCGGGGAGAGTTAGCCTTCGTGACCTCGCTGTCCCGTGGTGGCGATGTGGATGATTTACAAAAAGAGCTCCGCCGCTAGCATCTCCTCTCGAGAGGACTCTACACGGGCAGGCCGTCGCGACCAGGCGAATGGAAGTCCTATGAGAGATGCGCCAGAGCCTTTGCATGTCTACTACATAACTGGAGTGAATGTTACAGCCGCGACCTCTCGACACCCTCCGCACGTCTGCTGCTCAATCAAGTCCGCGCGGTATTCAACCTCCGGTCACGCAAAGCATGCATCGTGGACGATCGCCTGGGAATACGCTTGATCACCATGACGATTCACGTTCTACAGGGCCACAAGAGTCTGGTCCAGGCAGCCTTTCTCACTGCAAACCGCGACATTCAATATCTTGTGGATCACATCCAAACGACCCAAGGACCAGGAGTATTGCTACAGCGACAAGAATCGCCGAAATGGTTGCGTATGGCTATAGATCATCTGGTTTCGGAGTTTTTCTTGGAATTGGTTGCCCCGGCGCATGCTGCCGAAGCACCAGAAACAGAAGACAGTCCATACCTATCTGCTATGCAGCTGGAGACGTCCCCAGAGATGCTGCTTCGACTCTCGATCTACTCCAAAGCGGTGAGAGCCAGCTACCTCAGGAGGAGCGGTTTGGGCGATGCGCGCCACCATGAAGACGCACTTATTCGAGACGGGATTCTGAAGCACATTGCGGTGAGATCGCGGCCTAAACAGCAGTTTAGGTCACTACCTCAATTTTCACTTCTTACAATAACAACTACTACCACCACCACCACTGTCACCATTGTCGCTAATTGCTTACATTGTCGCTATACAGCTGCGCTAGTCACTCTAATTATTAACAATCATATGTAAGTGCGCGCCAATACGCCGTTTGGTTAGATAAGTGTCATTTTCTTCGACTCTAAAACCTCTTATTAACACTACTACTTCTACTACTCTACCGCGCGCGCTCGCAGCTCGCTCGTTACATAATATATACCGCTCGCAATATCGTACCCTCGCGCGTACGTAAAAATGGCTGGTTTTACGGCACTTAATACGGAACTTAGTAAGGCTCGCGACCCCGACCGCCTATGCGGACTCTCTCTCTCCGACGACAACAACGATAAGCTAGCGACTATATCTACTATAGCTATCGCTCCTACTCCTTAGCTGCCTACCGACCTCCTCGTCTACGACAAGTCTACTACGGCTACCTCTAAAGACTTCTAGTATATCTCCGACCTCTAATAGAACGATGCCCTCCTTAGAGTATAGAGCGCAAACCGCAATATAAGGAAGAGCGGACGTTAGATACTTATAAGATACGATTATGTACATAGAGTTATAGAGACGGACAAAGGTAATATAGCTCGTACGGCTCTTAGTAAGGCTCGTAGGCTAATAATAAATAACAGGCATTCCGGTAGTTACTAAGTACGGCTAGTACGAGGATCGCGGACTCGACTATAAGACTTCTAAGACTCTTACTACCTACGCTTACTACTACTATAAGGGCAAGCCTCCGTGTTTTGCTAGAGAGTAGGTAAAGATTAAGGAGGAGCCGGTAGAAAAGAAGTCTATATTAAAGGAGGTAGTTAGTAGTATGCGAGGTAAGATAAATAAGGCGCAGAACAAGATTACTACGTTAGAGTCGGAGGTGTCGGATTTAAAGCGTAAGATTAGTAGTTTAAAGCATAAGATTAGTAGTTTAAAGGGCATAAAAGGTTAGCTAAAGGAGGAGCTAATTAAGGAG
>JYJE01001789.1:620-118145 GCA_000983655.1 Zymoseptoria brevis
GTCCTTTTAGAGTATTTTATACCCTCTACGAAGCGAGAGAAGTTAGTAAATATTGTTTAAAGCTCGAATTTCTCGGAAGTTTTAAGAAATAGTCGAAGTTCTACTAGCGTATACTAGCGTAAAATTCTAGTATATTATCGATTTAATAATTAGCTTAAATTCGCGGTCCGCGCGCGGCCCGCCTCCGAGCCGAAATTCTAGGGTCCTCTTAGCGACACCTTAAAACTTCTATAAATTGCTAGCTTTAAAATTAAAGCTCGGAATCCTCTTCTAAACAACTCGAATTCGAGCGCGTTTAAATATTAGTAGTCGTAAGGTAACGTCGATAGTTGTAACAGCCGGATTAGGTAGGTATCCTTCCGTATTAGGGTACTACTAGGAGCTCCCGGTACTAAGTAATCTAGATTCGATACTAATCTTTAACTTTTTAACTTCTCGTTTTCTCGTCCGTAAAAACTTACCTTATTAATACTACTCCTTTAGCTCCTACTATTGCGCCGGCTAGTCCGTAATAGTACTACCGAGTCGCGTATTAGGGAACATCTTCCGGTATATCGTACCTACGTTCTAGACGTACTTCCGCTTTATATAGAGCCTACTAGCCGCCTTAAAGACTACGCGAGCCTCGTCGTTATTCTATACTTAAATACTGTTCTATACTATAGTAGGTTTATAGCCCTTATAATACTAATAGCTAGCTAACTTTATAAGCGCTAAGTACCGCCGGAATAGGTCGAATTAGCGTATAGTATAGCTCTCGGTATACTTAATACGGCTATTCCTTTAAGTACGTTAGAAGTATATACTAATACTAGTTACGCCGTCGACGACGTACTCTTCGAACGACGCCTTTATACGAACCGGACAACTATATCTAGCCTTAATACTCTTCGGATTCTTCTTCTTACCCTTACCCTACGTTATACGCTATATATTAGTAAAGCTATACTTATACGTATATACTAGGGTTCCGTCTTCTTTATAGCGCTAATCCTTACGTATAATAAGGTTATCGATAAATAGCTCCGTCTTTTACTATTGCTATAGCGATATAGTAATTAGAGCCTCGAGTATAATAAACTACCGACGTAGAGTACTAAGACTATTAACGTCTATACCGGAGGGTAATACTAATATACTATAGCCGGCTACGACGCTATTAACGAGACGCCGCTTTATACGCCGACGGCGCTATATAATATACTCGTTCTCGTTAGTACTAGACTTAACCTTAACCTCTACCTTAGTACCGGTACGCGGCGGAGCGGCGTATATTATAGCCTCTAGCAATAGTAGCTACTCTAGTAACGTAGCGTTAAACTCTTATAGAAGCGCGATATCCGCGGCGTTTATAGCCTAAGCGTCTATAGCTTAAGGGGGGGGGGGCGGCGGCGGCGGCGATAGCGACGGCGAGGGTAAGCGACAGTAAGGTGTGAACGCGACGGTGAGACGCGTGTGAACAACAACAACACCATTGCCAAGGAGCTATGAACATGACTAATTCCGGAGGGCTGTGCACCGACATGGCTGATAGGTTATTATAGCCACGACCCTATATGTGGGCCTCAACGACTTTCAGCCGACATGGCAAGGCCCATGCGGGCAATCAATATTGAGGGCATGGACGCGCTTCCTCCCATCTTGGTGAGAGTGGGTCGAGTGCTTTGTGCTACGAGCCAGGATGCCGGATGCTGAACAAAGTTGCCAGGCGACGTTCAGCTGACAGTACACAGCTGAGATGGCATGACAGTGATGGTGCTGCAGGGCCGACTCACTCGACTCAAGCGTGAATTGAATGAGATGTCAAAGAACAGGAGGTGTGGTCGAGTGATCTGACATGGCAGCGAAATACCGCCAGCTCATATCGACGTGTTATGCTCGCGTTATTGAGAGATATCAGTTGCGCGCTTCACGTCACGTCGCGTCGATATCAGTTGCGCTTCACGTCGCGTCACCCTCCGCCGCACCTTCTTCAAGCGATAGCCACGACATGAAGGCATCAATGCGACGAGCTGGAGATGGTCAGCAGCACATCCGAATGCTTGCAACGATGACTGCCACTTCTACATCGCCAATTCGCCGATCATGACGGCCGCAGTATCCCGCAATGTCACATCTTCGCTTCCAGGAACGCAGGCCTCCGCTCCTGTGCTCTCGTTCACATGCCTGTACACCCGCGACTCGCACAAGAAGGCCAAGAAATGGCACGATGGCATCGTCAAGTATCATACCTTCAACAAGCGGGTTATGGTGTACGAGGACTCTCACTCTGGGACATTCGTGGGTGACGTCCATTGGAGGGGCGAGGAAGACATCCAGGAAGGAGAGGAGCTCAGACTAGAGAGAGGAGGAGTGGTAGTGGAGGTTGGCGAGTCCAAAGGAAGAGAGGACACGGACCTGTCGCAGCTGAGGCAGGCAAAGAAGACGGCCGATGGACCAGGACAAGATGGGGCGAGAGCTACGCCTGGTGCGACTGGGCAAAGGAGGGTCACCACGCAGAACGGGACGAGAGTGCCGCTGAGAGGAAAACACAGGTCATTGAATGCGCTGCTAGGAACGCCGAAAGGAAGGCTAGGCAAGGCTACACTACCGACCAAATCTCCGTTCGAGGAGAGACACGCTGTTGAAAACGAGGAATGGGAAGATGACAGACCTACCAAACGAGCGCGTACAGCAGGATCGGCGCCTGACTGGAGCGTAACGAGAACTAGCACAACTTCAGCACCTGAAAGGAAAGATGAGACGCCGTTGTGGGCAAGGACTGCGGACTCGGTCAAGAAAGAGAAGCGAAGGAAGAAACACGACGCTCTGCCACCAGGGCAGCAGAAGCTAGGACAGAAGGTCGTCATCGATCTTGAAGACGACGTGAATTCGTCCAACAATTTCCTCCCGGGCCTGTCGGACGCACTGCTGGCGCCATCTTCGCCTGTCAGGCAGGGCACGGCCGTTGCGAACGGAAGAGGTCATCGCTCCAGCTCCCCAGTACCGCACGCTCGAAACACTGCAGCAGCGCAGCGCAAGCAAGATGGAAATGCGGAGCGGATGGCAAAGAGTCGTGATACAGAGAATAGGCCTCTGTCTGCGAGAGAAACTCCTCGCCCAGTAGTACGACCACATGCAGCCGATGACGGCAGGTCTAGACAGATGCTCTCCCCGAAGCTATCAAGAACCGCATCGCTTTCGACTGGACAGACTTTACGCTTTGCTGCGAGTGTACCCAAAAAGCGGACACTGCTTTGCCAGGACCAGTTGACGAACAAACCCAAGCGGATCTCGTCCACAAACACTGACGATGCGGCGGACAGTCTCCTCGGGAGCATGGAGATTGACGATGAACCACAACGACCGAAAACCGCGGATGAGAGGCTTGCAGCACGATTGAAAAGGATAGAGCAGAAGAAGGGCAGCACTAGTACATCGAAATCACAGGCGGCTTCCGTTGCTGCGGCCAAGGAGCCAAAGCCTGTGGTGATTGTCGACGACGAGGACGAGTCTGCAAAACACAATGATGAGAGCAGTGACACGATAGTTGGCGAAGCTCCACGACGAAATTTGACAACGCTTGAGGCTTCTGCAATCGAGCTTGCCCGTTTGGATCAGATGATGCTGCCGCCACCGGCTCCGCGAGCTCCGGCACCTGCTCGTGCAGCGACTCTAGCGCATCCAGAGAGTGCGTTGACAAAGCCTCCTTCGCGTGCGGCTCCCAAGTCTCCCGAAGAAGAGGTTGCTTCTCGTACGTATTCAAAGGCAGCAACGAAGCGTTCTACGCCACCGCCTCCGAGAGAGAAAGGACCATTGCGGAGGGTGGTGTCAGAGTCGAATCAGCCGCAACCACCAACTAGAAGGACTCCGGGTGCCCCTGTTCGCTATACTCCAACACCATCTCCTACTAAGCGTTCTCGAGAGTCTACGCCGTCTGCGCCAATTGGAGGAGCAGCGGCGAAGACCCCGGCCGATTCTGTACCGCCAGATCTTGCGCCCATTGCTAAAGCTGCTCCTGCCACCAAAAGCTTGGCTGCAAAGCCTCCGCCTCAGCCTGCACAAGCGCTGGAGCAGAGCAAGGCTAGGCCCGCCCCCGCACCGGAGCGTCCAGCACCATTTCGCAACAACAAGCCCAAGAAGCCCCTCCAGAAATCTGTCAGCTTGAACATAGCTTCGACGGGAACTTCGACAGTGATCCTCAATCGACCCTTCCACAGGCCTGGCAAACCTGCTTCGCCCAAAGAGCCCGATAAGGAGGAGGACAAAGATCTCGGCCCGTGGAGTCGTGAAGCGTTCGATCTCTTCGCGGAGAAATGGAGACCGCCGGGTTGGAATGAAGAGAAGTGGTGCCTGCAAGACAAACAGCACGATGAGAATACGGCAGTAACGAGCTAATGTAGCCGACGGCATGATTTCGTCACCACGCTTTGCTGAAGCAGGCGTTGAGTATTTAGCTATAGATAATGACTATTTGGTATGTACAAACTTTTAACGCAGATTGCTCACCATACACATATTTCATTCTTCGCACGACCTCCAATACACGGTCGCATTCGGACGTTGCTTCGAGGTAGCCGCCGCGCAAAAGGTGCCTCATTCGGCATAGATGGACGGCCAGCATAAGGTTGGGCGCTGTCAGCTGAAAGGCTTGGCAATTCGAAGTGAATGGCACAGCATCAACATCGACTGGGCATGCTCGATATACTCATTCACGAACCACGCAGACATCTGAAAACATGGTAGAGCCAATCGCTTAGCACAGCTGGCTCGCTGCACTCCGGACACACTTCCGTCCGCCTTATTCACGCACACTCATGCGCACTTCCTGAGCACAGACGTGCGGGACCGCCTTGCTCGCTTATACCCGTAGTCTTTGGATCAAGTGCTTATTCACCAAGGCTCGACTCTTCTTCCTCTTCTCGACATTGCTAGACTCGAGGCGCCGGTTCGACTCTTACCAAACTTGAAGCAACCATGACCTACCCAACTTCTCGCAGCGACTACGGCGCTATCACGTACTACGGCAACACTCAAGCCGTGGTTCTCGACACATTCCGCAATGCCGCAGGACAACTGCGCAACTACAATGCCCCGGGACTCGACTCGAACGGCCGTCCGTGCAAGACTTGGGTGCGCGAGAGACAGCGGTAAGTCAAGTCGACTCTCGAGTATTAGCACGGTATACTGACATGGAGGCAGACGCCTAAAGACCTTCACGCGTATGCTTGAGCGCAACGACTACTCTGGCAGGCACCCTGCTGGATGTCAGACAGCCACCAGCGCATTGAGGCCATACGCTGCGTACAACAAGCTCTTCGGTGAGCGCAAGTATGCAGCCAACTATGTGAGATCATCCAGGGTTTGCGCACAACTACTTTCATGTCTGACCAAACTCCAGCCTTTCGTCAAGAACTCCAGCAGTCTTATGGATCTGCCTGGTGAGATTCGAAACCGTATCTACCGACTCCACCTCCTCGTTGGCGAGCCTATCGAACTCCTTCCCAGGACAGGCGTTCGGGCCCCAAGGCCGCAGAGCGTGCTAGCAAGCATGCAAAAGAGCGCTTCACTAAGATCCGCACTTCGCGCCTGAAGTTTCTTCGCTTGAGCAAGACCGTCAACAAAGAAGCCGGTGACATCATCTACGGAGAGAACGAGTTCCGCTTCACTGGTCAGAAAGGCTGGACTTGGCTGCGCGGATTCATGCACGCCATTGGAGATCTCAACACCGCACGACTCCGACTCTTGACCATCCACGTGCCTTGATACGCGGAAGAGGACCTGACCGATAGGGGAATGGGCGGTTATGAGACGATTGTCAAGGCGCTTGAAGGTCCGGCGAGGCAGAGCATGTGGACCATGCAGGACTTCAAAGACTCCATCGACATTCTCAATGGTGCTGGCAACCTGGAGCAATTGAAGCTTGTGCTGCCGGCAAATCTCGAAGTTGACAGCGTCGTGGACCTCAAGTTCGACCTCTCCAGATTCACAGAAGGACTAGACATCACACTCGTCCACATGGCATTCAAGGGATGGTGCGGGCGTGACATCGCTACAATTCACGAGTCTCAGCTTCCGTTGACCAAGTCGGAGCTAGTACGCCGGGTCAAGAAAGGTGGTCGAAAGGTGAAGAAGCGCAAGAACGTTGTCGAGCTCGGCGATCCCAAGACGTACGCTGAGACTATGGGATGGGAGTACGAGAGGGCTTGGGCCGATGGAGATGGCCATTACCACCACGAGCCGCTCGATCATGTGTCGGCTTGCTGTTGGTACGATGGGTCAAACTGCCAGTGACCTTTGCAATGGCTGTGAATCTGAGGGGATCCATACTCTCGCGTTCGAGCGACTCGAGCGACTGCGAACAACATCAGAATTGGTTGTAATACGATGCACCACTTTACTTCAGTACGTTGTTCCTTACGCATGTTCACTGTCTCCGCTTCCGCCACTCATCTGTACTGCCGCTATCGTTATTGACGCACGGTAATCCACAAACAGCCTGCCGGCCTGTACCTGCGTCCGTATGCATGTCGGACTAGACCTTGTCGTGCGTAAGAAGAAGTGATGTTCAATATACCTCGAGACGAGGCAGCTTCTAGTCGGATCTCACCCGCAGAACTTCCCCTCCGACCAACGTCAAACACCGACGGCAACCGACTCCACTTCGGCTACAATCAAGTCGAGCTCGAGTCAATACATGGAGGCCTCATCAATCGGTAGGAGGCACGTCTCAACAGTCATCACCTTGCCAGTAGCACTTCTCTCAACTTCCTTTCTCACATAGACTCTCTCCTGCGATTTCTCATCCTAGCAAGACTCAAGAACAACTCAACCAACCACCTCAATCACCCTCTGTCTACCACAACGCAATATGAAGATTCTCATCACTGGAGCCGGTGGTCTCGTGGGCCAACTCCTCGCCGAGCTGCTCCTCAACGACAACCACACCGTAATCCTCGCCGACATCTTCGATCCGCCCATTCCCGCCGCGGCCTCCAACAAAGCCAACGCCACCACTCTCAAAGCCGACTACTACGAGACACCCAATGCCGGACTCTCAGCGGACCTGGACGCCATCTACGTCTTCCACGGCATCATGTCCGCCGGCTCCGAAGCGGACTTTGATCTCGGCATGAAAGTCAACCTCCACTCCACTCTCCGCTTGCTGGAAGCCATCCGGGCCACCTGTCCCGGCGTGCGGGTAATCTACGCCTCCTCCACCGCGATTTACGGCCAGCCATTGCCAGCGTTACCGTCTGACTCCACCGTCCCAACACCAGAGGGAAGCTACGGCTGCCAGAAAGCCGTGATCGAGTACCTGATCAACGACTACACCCGCCGCGGCTTCATCAACGGCTGGTCCCTCCGCTTTCCCACCATCTCCGTGCGGCCGGGCAAACCGACCCAAGCGGCGAGTAGCTGGATGTCAGGCATCATCCGCGAACCACTGCAGGGCAAAGAGTCTCTCCTCCCCTGCGAAGACGACTTTAAATCCTGGCTGTGCTCGCCCAAGACGATGGGCAAGAATTTGCTGCACGTCTTGACGTTGCCAAGGGATGCGCTGCCGTCGCATATCAGGCAGGTCATGTTGCCGGGTATCACGGCCACGGTCAAGGAGATGCTAGAGGCGTTGAGGACGGTGGGTGGAGATGAGGCGGTGGCGTTGGTGAAGAGGGAGAAGATGAGTCCGGAGATTGAGGCTGTGTTGACTAGTTGGCCCAATTGCTTTGATGTGAGCAGGGCGTTGAGTTTGGGATTTCATCCTGATCAAGGATTTTTGGGAGCCGTGGAGGATTTTGCGGCGAGCTTGAAGAAGTGAGAGGAGATGGTCTGTAGCAGGATTTTACAGGAATGAAGATTGTCAATCGGAACTCCAGTGTGTCTTCGCCGGTAACAGGATCCGTGTCTTTTGCACATCATAAAATTAAACTTGATTGTAAGTGGTGCTGATGAGAAAATGTAGAGAACTTGACTGGATCTATTCATTCATTCTATTCATGAGCTCTTCAGCTTTGAGAAGCGTCTCATTCGTCAATACTTATTCTGAGCAGTCAGTCCATGCTGTATCTATGCTTTCCCTGTGCTTCCAATGGCATCCATCCACTCCTCCGTCTGCTTCTGGATCAAATCCGTACCCTTTTCCATCAACTGCGTCAGAGGCACCTTGCCCGTATACTCGTCCACATATGCATTGTAGTCTGACAGAACCAGCTTGTTGACATTCACTCGCGTCACGCCTCGCTCGATGCACTTGGCCATGATGTCCTTCGGGAATTCGTTCGTGCCGTGCAGAACGACCGTCACTCTGCCAGCGGCCTTCTTCTGAATCATCTCTAGCCTGTTGTTGGCATACGTTAGCAAGATCGAGATTTGTGTCGGCTTTCGAAAGTACAAGCCACGAACCTGTCATAGTCCAAATGGATGTTGTGCACTCCATGATAATCTCCATGCATGTTGCCAAACGCCGGCGCCAGAAAGTCAATACCCGTAGCCACAAACTCGTCAATCTCCTCTTCTGTAGTCATCATACCCTCCAACTCTGCAGTGTCTTGCACTCCATCCTCTCCACCCTCAATCCTTCCCGGCTCCGCTTCCGTAGCAATGCCTCTCTCATGACACAACGCAACCAACTCTTTCGTCTTGGCCAAATTCTCCTCCTTCTCATAATGCGACATATCCACCATGATACTATCAAACGCCGGGGTTCCATCCGCCGCTTGAATCTTAGCAGCAGCCTTGATGATCTCCGGATCTTGTGCGTGGTCCATGTGTACCGTCACTGGCACGGAAGCTTTGCGTGCGGCATTGGCGGCGAGATCGACGAATAACGGCGAGTACTGCAATGCCCAGGGGAAGAGCAAGATCTGGACGGGAGAACGTTTCGCTTCGGCGGCGCGGATTATGGCGACGATGGTCTCGAGGTTGTAGGCGACGATTCCGAGGACGCCGTATTTGCCTGCTGCTGCTGCGGAGAGCATTTGCACGGCGCGGTTGTCGGAGAGCTTTTGGAGAGACATGGTGTGAGTGAATTTTCGCTGGAGCTAATGCTTGAATGGTAGGAGAGCGATCGAGCTGGGTGCAAGGAGACTGAGAGTTGTAGAGAGATGCACAGAAAAGTTGCAGAGAGAGTAGAGATTGAGAGCGATGTTCCGCTTCAACTATTTTCCATTCTGCCTGTTTACCATTCACCCCCACAATGTCCACACTTGACGTGGAGCCGCGGGGTATACTGCACCGAGACACTGAGGTGTTCATACGCCGCCTCGAGCCGGGCCCATATTGAACGTGCCCCGTGTCGAGCAGCTGTTCAGTGGACAGTACCAGGTTCGCTGTACCTTGGCATTCAATTGCGTCTCATCGACTAAGGACGATGGAGAAAGTTCATCGGACCGCCTCCTTTTTTTGCTGCAGCGCGGCGAAAGAGGTGGGCATTTGCATTGGCGTTTCGGGCTTTGCTGCCAAACAAGCAAATACCGATGCTCAACAGCCTGAGGATCACTTCCATGATTCGTGTTCTACTACAATGTGCCTTGATTTGCGGTCGCAGCAACTTCAACGCATCGCACGCAACTGGGAGTCATTCAACATATCGATTGCTCAATCTCTAACCCCAACTCCATCCTGTACCCGTGCCATACAAGTCGTCAGTCATTATTACCAGAACATCACCGCCCATTGTGCCCACAAAAATACTTTTAACAAAATGCCTCGCGGCACCCTCTCAATGCCACCAGCAATGCGCCCGGAAAAAACAAGTGCTCAGTCAACAACTCTCAAGCCCATCCATTCTCCCTCAAACACCAGCCACATCGTCCATACGCCCTCACCGTGCCCCGTCTACAGTAACACACATATCCATCCGGCTCTTCTCCTCTCCTTCTGCCCTGACCCTTCGACGGTATGGTCGGGCTCACCATGCCTTCATATCCACTGCCCACACTCCTCGGACTGTCCCCTCCACTGCCACTGCTGCCTTCGGTCGTGCTGCCTCCGTCCCAACTTTCCCTCTCCGAGCCACTGTTCCTCGCACCTCTCCTTCCGCTGCCAATGGCCACGGGAAGTCCTTGTACTGCCGTACCTTTGGACACGGCGAACAGATTTTGCCCTGGTCTGGTCCCGGGAACCATCCCATCGTTGACGGAGAAGTTGCGGCAGATCATGTAGGCCTTTTGCGCGGCGCCATCACGGGCGAGGGAGGCGGAGGCGTATGGAACTTCTGTCGTGTACTCTCGATTGTTGACTCGGACTTTGCAGTGGTAGAGACCGGAGGAGGTCATGGTTGGAGTGTAGTGTGGAGAGGGCCAGTGGCGGCGTTGACACACGCCTGTCAAGAACGTTAGAACCATGACTCGGAGTTCTCATGCGGACTGGAGTGCATTCGGACGGAGAGGCATACTTGACAGGTACATGGTGTAGAACATTTTGACAGACTGCGTAATTTCCGTGTGTCGACAACGGTTGTGGCTGGCGGGAGAGGGCGTATGATGGGAGAAGTCTGGTCCACCTGGCGGTGGGATTTGGCTTATACCGTCGAGATGCGTGAGGGTGTTCTCGTGGTCGTTGTTGCACCGCAGAGGGGCGGCAAGTCGGTAGGGATGGAGTGAGGTTGCGGCGCGTGTTTATTGATAGACGGTATGCAGGACGACAACGGGAATGCAGAAGCAGCGGAGGCCGATCGACACTGATCGACTGGAAGTGTAGCTCCTTCTATGCTCTTTTCGAGAAGCAGATATTACACTTGCAGAGTATTGAACATGAGGAGATTAGGAAGCAACAAGAAAATGTGCAAAGCGTTCAATGAAGAAATCGTAGGAGAGAAATGAATGGTAGTGATAGCTCACCCCGGCAAAATCACCATTGGATCGGGTGGATTTCTACCCAACGCAGCATGGCTGCCCGCGCCGATGGCATGGGAATGGTCGAGAACCACGTGCGATGATGTGATGCGCGGCAGCAATGCAACGGTAGTGCAGTGTGTGCTGGAGGTTGAAAACAGGAGGCAGAAGCTCGAAGTAGAGGGGTCCATCGATTGATGTGCTGGCGTTCGTTTCTGCCAGAGAAAATGTGGATAAGAAAAGGACTCGACATGGATACAGCAACGGCGGATCTCCGCCCCGGGAACAGGGCACACCGCACACGTGCCTGGCATGAACGAGGACACAGTCCTGCTCCGCACTGCTAGCTGGGTTGCAGTAATCCAGTGAGCGTCTCTGGTGAACGCTGATGGCAGCGCCGGTAGGTCGGGGCACCTCGATAGCGCGAGCACCAGGGAGATGCTACTGCAGAAGCCTGACCACGTCAAAGGCGCAGGACCTGGTGCGGCACTACTGTGAAGCGCGCTTGTTGCAGGATGTATACCAGGACCCTCGTACTTCACCGTACACAAAAATCCTCCCCGTGACGAACGTACCGTGGTTCGCACGCGATATGAGTGCATGCTGTCGTGGGACGATGCCACCCGCCATCTTGATGTCCTCGCCGCGTGTGGGTGGGCCATCGCGATTGAGGGGAACAGCGCTGTGCCTGGGTATGATGATGGTGAAGGGTGTGCTGTGGCTACAGTAGCTCGCCCGCATTCATGTCGATGTCGATGTCGATGTCGATGTCGATGTCGATGTCGATGTCGATGTCGTGGCCACTTCTGGAGAGCGGTGCGGTTGATGCGTTGTAAAATTCGGCCCGTCTCCCGTCCATGTTCCCGTCCGCCAAGGGCATGCCGATGTTGTAAATTTGTCCGATTACGCTCTCCTTTCTCTCCACTGCGATAATCGCATACTGTACATGAAGCAGACCATGTTCTGCCATGACGCTGCCATGTTCCCATCGGTACAGATGTCATGAAGAGGTTGAATGGTCGACGATACACGCTTCCGCCTCAACATCTCCTCCGCATGCCTGCAAAGTACACTTTCGTACCTTAGCTCGAAGGTTCTGGGCCGACGATGCATGAACACGCGAGCTTTGTGGCACGCGCTCATTTGCTCCGAGTCGCTGCAAGGACAAGGCCACGCCGGAATCATATGCACGCTGCCCGCATGCCGTCGCCGGTGTTGTCGGTCGCATGACTTCGTCCGCATCCTCAAGCGGGAACCTCGAGGCTCACGATGTCGCTGAAATCTGCGCTCATCGTGCCATGTAAAAATCTTTGGATGCACTCCGAACAGCATCATCTGCTCGCCACGAGCTGGCAAGGCTGACTTCAACTCGAGAGCACAACGTCATCCGCTCATTACCTACAAGTACCCTTGTACCAACTCGCTGGCAGGAGGTCCACTTTCTTCAAGACATGCCATCCTGGTCCGCGGGCGAGAACACGACAGCCATGTGAATGCGCTACTCATGCACGTTGAGCGGTGTGAGACCAAGTGCTCATATCACGGGTCTCCAGCTGACTTCTACGGTGCCAACCTCTACGAAGAGGACAGTGGTCTCTTCTCATTGCAAGGCGTCTTGGACTTGCATCGTCTGCCGCGACGGCATGCAAATAGGCGAGAGACTAATAAAGCCTCAAACAGAACTTGCAAAGATCGTTGATGTCATGGGGATCAGGCGTGGCGCGCTCTCCCTTCAGTTCCTTGCGAAAACCGAGAACTTGACGCCGGATCTATCGATTGGAGGAGATGGTTCGAGCTCACACTGCTACGGATAGCGCAAGAGAACTTGGATCTACAAAGCATTTCTGTAGGTGAGCACTCCACTACCACGCCCATTCCAGCATCTCGGGGTCATTTTGCCACACAACGACTCTCGATGCAGTTGACGTTCTCACCCGCTGTTCTACACCTCTAGCATCGCAGCAAATGTGCGTTGGCAACTGTTTGACGTACGTGTCGGGCCGGATGTAGTGTAAGGCTGACCACGTGTCGAAGAACTATAGCAGTTTGCGCTGAAGAAGAACTATAGCAGCTTGCGTCAAAACTGGTGGTAGCGTTCGTGGTAGACACCTGCAAGCGGTGTTGTTTCGCGGGCAGATTGGCTGCAGTATGAACTGGCGTTTCTGAATCATGGAATGCTTCTGGCTCTACCGACATAATAGTGGAGAGGTAGCGCTTATGTCATCCTCGTATACGGCGCGCTAAATCACTAGCGCCGGCACCTCTTGCAAATTAGATTGCACATGGTGAGATAAGCGCGAAGATAAGAATGTCCCAAGTCTTTCAGCTTCCTCCTCCCGTATTTTATCAAGCCATCCATGGTAGTACACTCCACTTATTAATTTCCCGCCGACACATTCCTCTCCCACAAATCTCACCGGTCCAACAAAACATGGACCACGCCGTCGCAGATACTACGGGGAGCCATCACCACCGGTTCACCTCTGACCTTGGATGATGACCCCACGATAATAATAAGCCAGAGAGTCAGACCATCAGACTGGTGAGAGGCCTCGGCCATAGGCCCTAATAATTCTCCTCTCCAATGCCAAGCAGGGAGTTTGCTTGGACAAAGACGCTATCCAAAGAATTCCCGTGGGTGGTGAATCGGATTGTGGAGGCGTCGAAAAACGGGCCTATGCACGGTAAGGCTCTGATACGGGCTTCTTTCATCTCACTTGATTCCAATCCTTCCTTTCTTCGTCTTCTCCATCTTCCATTCCATCATTCTAATAGGTAACATCCACTGCTCTCCCGAGCAGACCTCCCAATCCACACATTCTCGGCCTCAAACCCGAGAATAGGAATGGGCGGACTCAGCTTTGAACAATGGCAACTCCTCGCAACTCAGAAGAAAGGCGAACGCAGGGCGAAAATCCCCAAAGAATGGAGGATTCCACGGTCGCTGGTGAAGAAATGGGAGGAGGCGGAGAGTGTGATTGAGTTTCCCGCCACTTCGGGTTTCTTCACGAAGCGCGAATTGAACATCACCGGAGCCACGGCATCGGAGGTGGTGAAGAATGTTGCCGCAGGGAAATGGTCGGCCGTGGAGGTCACCCGGGCGGTGTGCAAACGAGCCGCTGTGGCACAGCAATTGGTCAACTGCTTGACCGAGATTTGCTTCGAGGACGCTCTCATCCGAGCGCGAGAACTCGATGAACATTTCGCGGCGGGCAAGCCTCTGGGACCTCTTCACGGGTTGCCGATTAGGTGAGAACCTCCAGATCCATCGCCAATCGGAAGGACTGGTTCCACTAACGCCACCGCAGTCTAAAAGACCAATTCAACATCCCAGGTCTCGACACCACTCTAGGCTACACCTCGCGCGTCCCCTCCCTGCCCGCCTACCCCTCCCACCTCGTGGCCTCCCTCCTCTCCTCCGGCGCAATCATCTACGCCAAAACCAACATCCCCACCACCATCCTCTCCGGCGAAACCTCCAACCAAATCTTCGGCACGACCCTCCACCCTCTCAACCGCTCCTGGACGCCCGGCGGCTCATCCGGAGGCGAATCCGCCCTCGTCGCGTTCGGCGGAAGTCATCTCGGCGTGGGCACCGACATAGGCGGCTCCATTCGCCACCCATGTCTCCTCACCGGTCTCTACGGTCTCCGACCTTCCCACGGCCGTATCCCCATGCGCGGCGCAGAAGCCACCATGCGAGGGCAAGAAGCCGTGCGCTCCGTCGCGGGTCCCATGTGTCGCTCCGCAGCCGACATACGCCTGTTCATGGCCTCCGTGCTCGCGTCCAAACCCTGGATCCGCGACACGCAATGTCTTCCCATCCCGTGGCGGATCGAAGAGGAACACCTCCCCTCCGTCCTCTGTTTCGGCTTCGCCACCTGCGACGGAGACGCCGCTCCCACTCCACCCCACCGCCGCGCAATGGACCTCGTACGAAAGAAATTGACCGCCGCCGGCCACGTCTGCATCGACTTCACGCCGGTAGAAATGCCCGCTGCTCGAGACGTGATAGACGCCTTCTTCAACGCCGACGGCGGAGCCGAGTTCCGCGCCGATTTATCCGCCAGCAACGAACCCTTCCCCGCATGGCTCAGCTCGCCGACCAAACGACCCGCTCTGACCGTCTCGGAAACCTGGGAAGCGCAAGCGGAACGGGACCGGGTCGCAGAAGACTGGCTCGATCGGTGGAACGCGACGGAGATCGTATCCAGTACCGGCAGGCCCATGGACGCGCTCATCAGTCCTGGATTCCACTTCCCCGCGATCCGACATGGATGTGCGAAAGCTTCGAATTATGCGGCGATCGGGGCGGTGCTGGATTTGAGCACGGGCGTGTTTCCGGTGACGAAAGTCTGTCCGGAGAGGGATCGAGTTGACCATCATCATGATGATTGGACGCCGATGTTCGATGGTGATGTGGAGGTCATGGAGAATTACATCGGACCGGAAGAGTACAAGGATGCACCGGTTGGACTGCAGATTATGGGGAGGAGACTGGAGGAGGAGAAGGTCACGGCCATGATGGGACTGATTAGCGACGTTGTTGGGGTCGACTATTGAAGTACGTGCAGGCGCTCATGATCTACGATTAATGTGACGGCCTCGCAGGACGAAGGGAGGGAATGCGCTGGAGTTGGGTTATCACCTTTTGGGTTCAGGAGTTTTCGTGCCTTTCTCGGCGGGCTTCATTGAGGGAGGTTTTTCTGGACTTTTGGTGGAATTGGGAGTCCGCTTAGATACCATCTTCCGCGATAGTGAGGCAGTTTCAGACACCAATTTGACTCGATTATCGAATATCATCTGGACCGCGAGGTGACTTCATTGCATCGTCATCTCATACTACCCTCGCATCAACCAGTGGGTATATCCTGTCACCACGAACGCCAATCCAATGCCTTGAATTTCACTTCTTCTTCTTCCTTCCCTTACCCTTCCCTTTAACCACTCCGACCTCACCAATCTCCTCTCCCGCCTCCTCCAACATCCTCACCTTCTCCGCTCCCTCGATATACGCCGTCAAATCCTTATTCAACTCTTCACACTCCGCCTTCGCCAGCTTCTCCTTCTCCACCTCGACTTTCAGCCCTTCCACCTGTCCTTGCAACGTTTTGACCCGTTCCATCAAACCTTCGCTCACGACTTTCTCTTCCTGGACTTGCTTGCCCAGTCCTCGCGCCAGTGTTTCGAATTTCGCGCGCGCGGCTTCGGCTTTTTCGGCTCCTTTGCGAACTTGGGAGAGGACTTGTTCCATTTCGCCGCGCTCGGCAATGGCGGTTTCAGCGGCGGTTTGCGCAGCAGCAGCGCTCGCGGCAGCTTTCTCGGCGAGAGCGGAGGCGGCGTGCGACTTGAGCATTGCGCGCTCGACTTGTTCTTCGAAATATCGCCTCTGACCTTCCAGTTGGCTTGTGAGGAGATAGGTGTACTCGGCGGCCATGGACTCCATCTTCTCTCTCGGGACTGAATCGGATGGCTCGGAGCGGAAAGCTTCATTCTCGTGACGGCGAGATGCGAGAGGAAGGGTTGCGGATGTTGTGGAGTCCGGTGTCGGTTTTGACTGGATCAGACGGTGGACGTAGCCATCTCCGGCGTAGTCCCATACATGCTGGGTGTTGATATCCATGGCATAACAGTGAGAGGTCGACTCGTAGTGCGCGAAAGCATGGGCAGAGTCATAGCGGCCACAGCCGATGTTGCCGCATATCAAACATATCCATAAGTTGTTCTCTTGACCGCATGTGGAACATAGCGGTGCGGGATCGCTGTGAGTGAGGTCGGTGGAGGAGTCCGGGCGTGGGAAGGGAAAGGTGTATGAAGGAGAGTGAGTGTACCGACAGACAGGACATCCCGATCCGCGCCACTTCTCCAAGCATGCGCAGTGGAAGACGTGTTGGCAGAGAATGGTCAATAGTCCCGTAGTCTCGTCCATACGCTCGAGGCAGACGGGACATGTCGGCAGCTCAAGCAGATTGGGCGGAGGAGGAGCGAGAGGTTTCGTCGTGCTCGATAGAGATTTGTTAGAGCGATTGGATGTTGTAACCGTGGTGAACGGATCGTGCGTGTTGTGCGGGAAGTTAGCCGAGCTCTTGTCAGCAACGGATCCATTGACGTCGTCTTCGCCAGTAGCGAATTCGACCGACTTGATGAAGACGACATGACAATTCTCCGGTTCCGCCGAGCTGAAAAGACGGCCATTGTAAGCTTTCTGCCACTCGCGAGCGCGCTTGGCCGAGCGGAACTTCATCAATACCAGGTACTTGTTCGCGCGCCCGGTTCGAATCAGGCGGAAGTGGGAGATCTCCTCTCGAGCCTGATCACCCACGAAGCCGAGGAGATCTGAGGGCATCATCCACGAGGGCACCGCGAGAATGCACAAGGTCGTGCAATCCTCCAGCTTGAACTCCTCACCGTCGGTGAAATTTGTTCCGCCCTCCAACCCAGCACTTTCCTCCTCACCTCGATACAGATGCACCACTCCCCATCCCATATCCGTTGTCTTCGGATCGGACGGTCTGTACACTGCTTTTGTCTGCACCAGGGGTCCTCCTCCGTTCCCTCCTACGCCGCTTTTGGCTTTCCCATTGATGCTCTCCATATCGATGCTCTCGATCTCGACCTTTCCGTACCTCCAATCACTTGCAGCTGCGGCGTTCGATAGGACTGCCCGGCGCGGTGGTGTCGAAGGGAACACGTCTCTTCGGAGGTTCAGACTTCGCTCAGGTAGCAGCAGTGCATCACCATGCGAGGATGACTTGAGTTCTGGAGTTTGAGGTCGCGGAGGTGCGAGCGGTAGACTGAGGTGTAGCGAACTGAGCTTCTTGTCCTTCGCCCCGAGGTGATCTTTCTGCTTCCAGCCGTGTGTACCGATTGCTCCAAAGTTATCCCGCCCTGTCTCCTTGTCTTCCACCTTCTCCTCGCTTCTCTTCCAAATCCTCACCTGATGCGCCGGAAGGTCTGCCTTGAAGATATCTGTTCCAGGAGGAGGTAGAAAACAGTCGTGCTCAGTTGCCAGATACGCTTCTGAACTCGTGTTTGCGCCGGAGGACGTGTTTGCCGGAGTGGGATACAGCTCGAATTTGAGATGAAATCCCACTGCCACGGGAGGCATGAGTAGGTGTACTTCAAGTCAGGCGGTTGTTCGCGAGCTCGAGAGCTGTTCGAGATGGCAAGGGAGGCAGGTTGATGAATGCAGTGTCGTTGGTGACCCAAAGCTGATGCACTTCAACCGACTCCGACAGCAGACATGACTAACACGAGCGGGTAGCTACGTGTTATCAAAGCGAAGCGGGCAGATATGAGGCCTGAAGGTGAACAGAAAGAAAGGACAATTATCCGTGGTCGTGGAAGAAAGTCGAAAGAGCAGGCAGGTGTGCCTGAGGCGTGGAATAGACCCCGCCAAATGAGTGAGCTCATGGTGGACCACAGTCAGACCGCCTGATGCTCGACCATGGCTCTCGTATGAAGAGAATCGCTGGTCGAAGCGCATTAGCCTTCGGTTCATGGTAAACCAGTCTGGTTCTCGGGCTATGTGGGGAGTGTGCTTCTGCCGAACTGTGAGACCAGCAGTATCAGCAGGCATGACAATGACCAAGCCGAGACGACGATAAACTGTGGACAGGTAGATGGAAACGAAAGTGAGATGAGAAACATGCACAGCTCAAGGCGCGAGGCCGCTGGATTCATCGTATCTATGCACTCCTTTGCATCCTCAGATCAGCTCTCTCTCGCTGACCTTCGCTCGTGATTCGTAAACCTGATGATAATCGCAAAACCAAAACACAAAATTTTCCTTCTCAATCACGCTTTTGTTCGCATGATCTACTGTCCTCCACGCAGACGGAGCACCAAGTGCAGGGTGCTCTCCTTCTGAATGTTGTAATCAGAAAGTGTCCGGCCGTCCTCAAGCTGCTTGCCGGCGAAGATGAGGCGCTGTTGATCCGGTGGGATACCCTCCTTGTCTTGAATCTTCGACTTCACGTTGTCGATTGTGTCTGATGACTCCACTTCGAGTGTGATAGTCTTGCCGGTGAGTGTCTTGACGAAGATTTGCATACCACCACGAAGGCGGAGGACGAGATGGAGCGTCGACTCCTTCTGGATGTTGTAGTCCGAGAGCGTGCGGCCGTCCTCGAGTTGCTTGCCGGCGAAGATCAATCGCTGTTGGTCTGGGGGAATGCCCTCCTTGTCCTGGATCTTAGACTTGACGTTGTCGATGGTGTCCGAAGACTCCACCTCCAAGGTGATCGTCTTGCCAGTGAGAGTCTTGACGAAGATCTGCATACCACCACGGAGGCGCAGCACCAAGTGGAGAGTGGACTCCTTCTGAATGTTGTAGTCGCTGAGGGTGCGCCCATCCTCAAGCTGCTTTCCCGCGAAGATGAGACGCTGCTGGTCTGGAGGAATGCCCTCCTTGTCTTGGATCTTGCTCTTCACATTGTCGATGGTATCCGAGGACTCAACCTCAAGGGTGATGGTCTTTCCAGTCACTGTGGTAGGAGTCAGTAGATGCGCATAGGTTGGGAAGGTCACCGCGCCGCCTTGAGACAAGGTGGCGATACCGGTAAAGCGGGGTAATACTCACAGGTCTTGACGAAGATCTGCATAGTTGCGGTTGTGCGGTGTGTTGTGAGTGTGTTGTGTGTTGTATGGGATGATTGTGTGGTGCGGGGTGTGGTGGAAGTGTTGCAAAGGTGGATGTCGGTGGTGAGGAGTGGAATGTAAGAAAGAAGGTTGGACGGAGGCAGCGATGTTCAGGTCAAGCAAGAGCGACGGCGGGAGGCGGGAGGCGGGAGGCGGGAGGCGGGAGGCGGAGTCAGCAGAGTGCACGTGCCAGGAAGCTTCTAGTGCTAAGGTAGGTATGATTCACTTGCGCCTTCATGGTGACGACGACAAACACATGGCCGGGGAGATCATGATGACAATTCACTCACTGTCTAGTTTATTACCTGATGGAAGCAGTCTATTCACGTGTGGCGAGCCTGTCCAGTCCAGTGCCACATTCTCACATTTCCAGCAAGCCCAACGACAGCATCGTGGACTCTTGGTGACAGCGACTGTGAACGATTGCAATCGCCCCCACGATTCTACGATCGATACCTTATCGGCACGCCATCAAGGTCACGAGGTCGCTCTTGTCGCCGATAACAACTCCGTGGCGTGATGAGCTTCAACCTCGCCCGGTCCATCCCATTGGTTTCGTCCGCAAAAGTCACTTGTGTCTACACAAGTGACATGTCTTCGCCAGGCATTGCACTATTCACTGCCGACGGAATCACTCTCTGAGTACATTCCGATTCACACTTAGTCCAAAGACGCCGATGCCGATCCTCTTGGTGTTGATGTCAACGTCAATTTCGACGGCGTTGGAGGTCTTGACATGGCTACCACCGTTCTGGCATCTCTACCTTGACCACGGCGTCGATGCTACCACCTCCAATGCCTGGAGCAATGCGCAAGAAGTAGCACTCAGAGGAAGTCAGAGTGCGCCTGTATGTATGTCTGGACGAGTGCAAGACGTACTAGTACTTCAAACGACCTTTGGTCGTGAATCGCGGACAGAACTACACTGCCGGCATGCAGCTAACAAAGCCCACATTCACAAAAAGCGGTCGTCATGCGGTTGAGGCGAACGGTGAAGATCCGCGACACTCTTGACATTCGAATCGTAGCGGCGACCAGGGGAAGATGTGATGCAATACTGGCCTTGTTTCGTCCGGAAGACGAAGAGGCGAGCACACCGCTTGGGAGTGAAATTCGACATCCGCCAGGCACGGTCGATCTTACGTCGACAGATATCTCCCTGGTGCAGTCATGGACATGGCATTATAAGACGCTCATCAATACCAACGCAAACCTGGTCGTCCCGTGGCGTGAACCCGTCGTGAAATGCGGAGCAATACTCCCTGCATGAAGCGATCTCGTCTGTCCCTCTGATGTTTCCCTTTTCCCTTCCCTATTCCCTACCAAACCTCTCCCTCCCTCGGTTTCCGCCCATAAACCACCGGCATAGGAAAATACGCATGAATCCTGCGATCCTTCAAATCCCGCGCCGTCTTCGCAACAAGGACATCCACCTCCTCCTTCTTCCACCCCAGACCTCTCGTCAACAACGCCAAACAAAACGCCTCCAATCCCTCGGTGATGTTGACTTGGTTCCACCGTCCCAGCTCTTTCATATACGGGTCTTTCGGCCACGAATTGGTCGGCCACATGAACATTTTCACTTCGATGTCGACGAAACCCGCAGACTGCATGTAGGTCGTGAAATACTCGGAGGCGTCGCTGCCGAGCGGACGGCCGAGTTTGAGAGAGGCTTGACAGAGGAGTTGGCCCCATTCGTAGACGGAGGTGCCGAGGTGGGTGTTGTCGGCGGAGCGCACGGGGAGGCCGTAGTCTTGCAGTTCGAGCCAACCGCCGGGTTCGAGGTTTCTGTTGGGGAGAGAGATGTCAGTAGGTTGACTTGCGGAATTTGGCTAGATCAGGAACTCACTCGTAAGCTTGTCGTATGAACTCCGGCCAGTCCGAAAAACAGCCGCTCATTAACCTCGCGTGGATGAAGTCAAACTTCTCCGGATACAGCCACGCATCCTCCGCATCATCTATGATGAACTTCAGATTCGGCGGCACCAAGCTTGGCTGTCCGGGCGACAAATCGATGCCCACGACCTCACACTCGGGATGTTCGTCTGCAAAATCCACCGCCCAAATTCCTGTCCCTGTGCCCACGTCCAGACAATGGCGAGGATTATCCAAGGGCGAGAAGTAGAGTTTGTTGGCGTACGTGATGCGGAGAAGGTGGTGTTGCAGGTCGAGACGATCCGCTTCCCGCTCATCGTTGGGGAAGATGTATTTGCCGTCTTTGTAGGCGTGATATGTACGGCCATGTTCGCGACGGTAGTTGTATATTGATTCGCTGAGTGATGTCGTTACACTAGCAGCATCGCTACCGAGCGCAGAGTCAGAGTCGTCTTCCTAGGGTCGCGATAGAGGGTCAGCTTTGATGTGGTCAGTGCGTCAAGAGACCGTATGGTCTGGTCAATAGCTCGACATATACGCTGGCATGTCGCCCATCGAGTCCCGGCGCCAACAGATGAAACACGTTACAGGGTCAATAACTTACATCAGGTTCCAGAGTCTGCTCTTCTGCCAACTGACCGTCCAGTGGATTCTGCTGTCCATTGTAATGACTCTGGTGAGGACTTGAATCCAAGACAGGACCTCCTTGACCGGTGCCACTGAAGCCATACGCAGACCCGTTGTCGAGAGCAGTGTCCATCGCGTCCGGGTGGTGAGCAGTCGCAGTAGGTTCAAACGAGGTGGCGGCGCCCGAGAAGGAGGGCGATGACTGCTGGGCGTGATTAGTGTTGCTTGCGGCGGTCGCTTTGCCCTTGCCCTTGGTCGATGCCTTCGTTCCAGTGGGTGGAGGAGCTGTGACAGACGTTACGGGCTGTGTTGCAGTCTCGGCAGCAACGGAGCTCGCGGTCGAAGCTGCGACAATCCCAGCTACCGCCTCAGTTACACCGACGCGCATAGCTCCACCATGCTCGCCATCTGCAATACATGCCTCGGAAGTAGTATCCGTCGTAGAGCAATCAGCAGGAGCAGCCTTGCCCAGTCCAAAGAGTCCCGCACTCTCCTCTTCCACTACCACACTTCTTACAAAGTCATGATGGCTCTGTAGCTTTGCTAGCAGTTCTCTATCAATAGCTTCTCGTTGTGCTTGAGCTGCTCCTTCTGGCGTAGGTCCTGACAGGGGTGAGTCCGTGGGTTTGACGGTGGTCGAGGTAGTGGTGGTGGCTAAATCGTTTGGTGGGGCCATAGGGTCCATCGTCGTTTCCGTCCGAATGTTTGTTTGCGCTGATTGATGCAGGGTGATAACTCAAGGGTTCATTGGTCTGAGACGTCAACTCTTCCGTGGTGGCTTTTTCGGAAGACCAAGAACAAAGGCGTCTGATACGTGTAGGCGGCTGACAGGAATTTTTGGTGCCAATCGCGCGTGGTGGCTTTCGGGCCTGAAGTACTCTCGCAGCACCTCGTACACCGGGAAGGGAATCGATGTCGATTGTCCTTGGTTGCTAGATATATATGCACGGCGGCGGCATCTCCGTTGTACGGATTGGTCACGTCAAATTGAGTCGATGGCGGTTCGTGAGTAATGACACGGTCAATGCGAGGCTGACTGTTCAATGAGCTCAACAATTCCAGGACAGCTCACTTTCCAGGCTTGATTGAAGTCGGCGCAGTAAGACGGAACCTCAGGTTGAATGTGGGAAAAAGGTTTCTGGAAGCATGAGTTCAGCCTTCTGTCCGAATTCGCAAGGCAAAGTGACTGCCCCTTCAGATCGTCCACACGAAGAAGAAGAGCCGTGTCGAAAATGGACGATCTGGGCTAGGTGCAGCGGCAAGAGCTGGATTGTATCGTGCGTGCGCGATTGAGTGGGGTGAAATATGGAGCGTGAGCGGGCCGCAGCGCAGTCGACTGGATGAAGCAGTGAGCCGAGCTCGTAAATGGATCGTAATTCGATCGTGAAGACTGAATGGGAGAAGGACTCATGATGTTTCATGGAGGAGGGTCTGTCGGGTTTTTCCTGTGGCACGAAGTGTTGTGGATGAAACGACATGGAGCAAGACGCAGAACTTGTCGGCTCGCGGTCCCCCCGTCTTCCCTCAAGAAGGACCCGCCCGCATCATATGCACACTGTCTGGCAAAGCAGCCATGCTCTCGGTACCTTTGACCTTTGCCCGTCTCAAACGTGGTTTATTGTTGTACGTGGTTGTTCACATGCACATTTCGATGAGCTGGGCATGGATACAGAGGCGATCCTTCTGTCGCTGCCCCTTCTATACCTCGGTGGTGGTACAGATGCGGGACATTTGACCGGGGTTCGATTCGTGTGGGCTGACGATCAAGCAGGGCTCCCACGAGGTGGCGGCGGCGGATTGTGCATCCTTCTCGCTTGGAGCTCGTGTCGCTGTCTCGGCTCCTCGAGAGCGCCTTCTTCCGTCTTCATCCTGCGTTGTCGAGGCGGATGATATATCTCACCAAACTTGATAATTTGATGGAGTTGAGTAATGGATGGCAGGCCCGTCTTCAAGAATGATGTCGAATTTTGAGTTCAAGCTTGCTATTGCTGACTTCGCAGGGATGAAACCAACTGCCGCCCGCTTGGCTGCTTCCCACTTCCGACGTCCTTCTTCCTTTGCTCCTATCATACCGGTAATGTTGTTACAGTCACGATGGGAAACGGAAGAGTGCAGTGCAGTCATCAGTTCGACTGAGACCCTCCTCTCTCGTATACCGTGATTGGTGCAGTGGTTCGCTCGCTTGATTCCTCAAAGCGATCCGCTGACAGTCGGAGCTCCCACACACACGCACACACGACAAGCAGGATGCATTGCATTGACAGGCATGCTTTCAATAGCTCCACCGCTACTGTTGCCGACCCTTCCAAGTGTCCACCGCACTGCAATAATTAATGTCGCGTCGTCCTCTGCGATCCACGACAAGTCTGTCTCGGACGCAGGGTGGAGGGTGCGCTGACCTATTCGCCTGGTTCGGTTCGTCCGCGAAGCCAGATGGAGCTCTCGCCTTGCTGCCATGGGTCCACTCTCCGTCCATTCGTCCACTACGGCCCCGTCACCACAACGAGACTCGCTCAGACGCTCTCCCACGCTGGCCTGCTGAGATCCGATGCATCGCTTATCATCATTCCTTGCTGCTGTCCAGCCTCCAGGTAGGCTGCGGGCTGCCGGCAGCGCTGTGCGTTGCTCGTCACTCTTGACTGTCGTGATTCCCGTCACATTCACCACCCCCGTCTCCTCCCAAACGCTCCTCCCTGTTGCGACCGCCCACCAACGCCGACACGCTCATCACAAACTTCCGCCCAACACCACCTCCAACCAGATACGACCTTTCCTCACGCCTATACACTTTGCTCATCCGCGTGCATAGCTTCCACTCGTTTGCTACACTGAAACACAGCTCCAAACCCTATTGTCTGCTCCTTCTCACCCGTGGGCACCTCCTCAACCAGCTCTGAGACACGTCCTCGCACAGAACAAAAGGCAGCCCGGACCCAGCAATCCGGTCCTGACTAGCAGGTAGCTCCCAGCTCTGCTGCACTCAGCTCGAAAAGACGAGTAACATCCAATCCTCATTGCTCGCTCTGGTTTCCCAGCGAGAGCAGAATCCCGCCGCAATGGTTCACACTCTACTCTTTGCGGCATTTGCACTTTTCGCTCTCATCGTTGCACGGGCGGCCCGTCGACATGCCGCCCTCTCGCACTTTGGCGGTCATTGGTCGGTTGGATGGTCGCGTCTGTGGTTGCTCAGGACCCAGGGCAGTGGACAGATGAATCTGCGCTTCACAAAGATCAATCAAAAATTCGGTCAGTCTGCAATTTCCTATTTTGGCGGCTCTGCCGCCTTGTCTTCCATGCTTCACCACTTTGCTCGGTCGACCATTGCTACATCATCCCACTCCATTCCAGCATCTCATCCTTTACATTGGTCCTACTGTTCATTTCCGTCGATCTTGTCGCACGGTCCGCGTGCTGCATCGCCTAGTTCTTCCCAATCGTCGTGCCGCAGCCCTAAGGGACAACACGACTGACAAGGTTCTTTTCGACCAGGATCCACCGCCCGGATAGCACCGAACATGCTCATCACATCCGATCCGGATCTCATGCGCCGGATGAATGCCGTTCGATCTCCATTCACCCGCGGTCCATGGTATGCTGCTCTCAAGCTCCACCCAGACCGAGACAACATCACCTCCTACACCGATGAGCGCAAACATGCCGACATTCGCAGCCGCATGGCACCGGGCTATGCAGGCAGGGAAAACCCTCATCTCGAACAGGACGTTGACGATGCCCTGATGAAGATGCATTCTCTGATCGCGGAGAAATATCTCAACAGACCTGAAAACGATCAGTTCCGCATCCTCGATCTCGCTCGCATCTGCACTTTCTTCACACTCGACGTAATCTCCAAGATCGCATTCGGTGAGCCCTTTGGCTACCTAGAGAACGACGAAGATCCTTACGGCTACCTGGCCAATCTTGCTCAGCTGCTCCCCGCGCTCATCGTCTTCGGCGTCTACAGTGAATTTGCCAATCTGATGAAGATCCCACTCCTTAAGGCATTCCTTCCCAAGTCGACTGACAAACGTGGTCTCGGTCGTGTGATGGGTTTCGCAGCAGCTCGTGTACGGGAACGATTCGGCACCAAACCCATCGTTCGTCGGGACATGCTGGGTGCTTTCATCAACAAAGGTCTCACGCAAGGCGAACTTGAGTCCGAGACTCTCACTCAAATCATCGCGGGATCGGATTCGACCGCTTCCTCACTCCGACTTACCCTGCACTTCATCACCACCTCGCCTCCAATCCTTGAGCGTCTTCTCGCTGAAGCCAATGCCGGCATTGAAGCCGGCCGCATTTCTCGCCCTGTGATCAAAGACCAAGAAGCTCGCGGACTACCGTATCTTCAAGCCTGTATCAAGGAAGGTCTCCGCATGTATCCACCAGTGACTGGTCTGCTTGCCAAGCGTGTTCCGGACGAAGGCGTGCACATCGATGTGGACGGCGTGGAGAAGTACATTCCGGGAGGGGTGCAAGTCGGTTGGAACAGCTGGGCAATGATGCGAAGAGAGGAGATTTTCGGGAAAGACGTTGAGATGTATCGTCCAGAACGTTGGCTGTTGCGACCAGGCGGAGGCGCGGCGGAGGTCGCACGAGTCAAGCGCATGACGGAGACGGTCGAGCTGTGCTTCGGCTACGGACGATTCGGATGTCTTGGACGAGGTGTTGCGACGATGGAGCTAAACAAGGCCGTGCTCGAAGTGAGTCGTATCGTCGCTCCGCCAGATTGTTTTGCCGACTGACCATCTTTGACAGACCCTCCTCCGCTTCTCACTCCAACCCTGTAGCCTATCGAAGCCATTCGACGAGAAAGTGGTGGGCTTTTACATCCACGACAACATGAACTTCATCGCGACAGAGCGACGTACCGATAGCGGTAGAGATGTGCTGGAACTCACGAGTAAAGCCGGCGATGGCGCGGACGCAGCGGAAGCCAGTGCAATCGGAGGAGCATATGAGGAGTGACGCTTGGCGGGGCATGATGTGAAGGAGGTCCATTTGCGATGAGCGAATGTGGTAATGAATTCATCGGAGGGAAGGAATCACGATCCCTGTGAATATGAACGAGTTCGGATCGGGATTGTGGATGGAATACCCTATTAGACTGTGGATTAGGAAGGGTTTCATCTGTTCATAGACATTCATCACCAGCTTTTGAATTGACTCTTTGTCGAAAGTACTTCCAAGATTCCAATCTTGGACCACGATGAAAGAAATGGTGAATGTGTTCAGCGAGTTGCTCGAGTGAGGTGAAGAAGCGCGCCGGCAAGACTTTCCTTCCGAGCTTGCCCAAACGCGCATCGCGTCCATCTCCTTCGAAATGTCAACATTTTGCGACAACATCCATCTTTCGTCTCGACACGCGCTCCCAATCCTCCGCGCGGACCTCACTCTGCCCTCCAGTCGCGCGACCGGCTCTCTCGAACAATCATCCAACCGGCCCCTTCCACAATGGCAACACATCAACCCTTCCCTTCGCGACCATACACCTCTGGCCTGACACGCGGCACCGGCGGCGCGCAAAACGCGAACACCTTCGGCACAACACCATACGCCTCACAGACACCGTTCAATCCACAACAATCACAACAAGTGCCGCCGGCGCAGCAATCTAACCCCACGGGACTCGGAGTAACACAACAACAACGCGAAGCGCAGCGCTTAGAACGGGAAAGACATGAGCGTGCGGAGCGGGAACGGCGAGAAGCCGAGGAGAGGGAAACGCTGGAGCAGTTGTCGGAGGAGCAGAGGGAGGAGATAAATGAAGCTGTATGCAGTGCTTCCCATCTTATGCTAGGCTAGATGTGTATCAGGAGCTAACATGACGACTCTCAGTTCTCACTCTTCGACCTCGACAAAGACTCCCACATCGACTACCACGAACTCAAAGTCGCGCTGAAAGCCCTCGGCTTCGAGGTTCCCAAATCCGAGCTCCTACAAATCCTCCAATCCCATGGCGTGCCCGCTTCCGCAATGCAGACCTCAGCAAGCACGTCCAAAGCACCTGTACCACAACAACCGACATTCTCAGGCCCCTCGCGACTACTGCTCAGTCATGCGGCATTCACCTCTGTGGCAGCACAGCGAATATTGGCGAGAGACCCGAGGGAGGAGATTCTGAGGGCTTTTGAGCTATTCGATGCAGATGGTAAGGGCAGGATCGAGTTACAGGACTTGAGGAGGGTAGCGAGGGAGTTGGGCGAGGGATTGCAGGAGGAGGAACTGGCGGCGATGATTGAGGAGTTTGATATTCGCGGTGAGGGAGGGATTGGTAGGGATGAGTTTGTCGGGATCTGCATGGGAGGGTAGGGCTTGGTCGACGACTCGAGTGAACGTGCAGGCAATCGCTTTGGCTTGCGATTTTGGATCGATTTGAATATGAAAGCGATGGTGTTTTGGAGTTGGCAATGGAACGCATTTTCGATTTTCAGTCTTCGGACCAAAACCTCTCTCGGCTCCCGAGTCGTCACCGACTACTCACTACTACACCTAAATGCGAGGTAAACGGCCTTCTCAAGCAGCGGACTGATAATGTCGAGCAGGAACTCGAAAGACATCGCGACAATCAAAGGGTCAGCGCAGCAACGCGGACATGGACCAGCACGGTATGCTCACCTTGAAACAAGGACCATTGCCAAGATCTATTGTCGCTACTTGCGATTCCACGCCAGGGTGACCCATAGCTCGGATCTGTCGGTCGGTTTCGCTCTTCGACACGTCCTATCCAACCCCGGGGAAGCCGGATCTGCTACTGGGAACAACCTTGCACATGCTTCCGGCGGAATGGACTTGATGAGCCACACCGCTACGTCCAGTCACGATCATCACGCTGCAAGCTTCTCAGATCAGCGCATCCACGGCGTGATGAGCACAGCGCTGAGTTCAACATTGCGACTGTTCGACATGGTGCATATCAAATCGACGAATAAACAACAGTGGCGTCCGCAGCCAGCAGGGAACAGGCGCCCGACATGCCTCGAAACAGAATTTCAGGGTCCAGCCTAGCCCCAAAAAATGGTGTCCTTGTCCTTGAACGTCATCTTGCCGGGAGATTGACGGCATTCACGATCTGTGGTCTTCTGGCGTGGTCATCCTTGTTCCCACAGCATGGGTTGCGCGAATGGGCGACGAGCTCATCTTGATGGGAGACCGCAGTCAGCTCCAATACCGGTCCTTGTACTGGTCAATTTGCTGTCCTGCCGGTGCGCGCAATAGAGCTCATTTACCATCGCATGCACAGGCCATGGTCACTGCGTGCTAGTGAGGTTAATGTAATACAAGGTTGGTGCCGTCTCACTGTCGTCATGTTCTTGGCAGTGAATCACGCTTGCTTGATAAGGCATACCGGCGACGCGGTCGCGTTACCTATGTTTATGGCTCTCGTTCGTAAGTAGTGTTGCGCTATTATATATACCTTCCCTTACCGACCATGCCGCCGATCCGACCGGAACAACGCAGAGCGTTACTTATAATAATAATAATAAGGAGGGCTCGTCGTAGAAGGGCTCGCATAAGGTAGAGGCTTATTATGTTGGCGCTCGCGGTAGTGCTAATATCTAAGGAAGAGTAGTTAGCATTAATAGAGGTGTAGGCTAGGGTACGAGGCCCTTAGAAGCGTAAGAGATATTACTTCGTACACTATAAGTAGTCGCTAGATAATATAGACGACGACAACGTCCATATATTAATACGCTTCTTAAAGGAGCAGTTACGTATGCTAGCACTAATGCTACTTAGCTACGAGACCCTTAAGTTTAAGAGCCATAGACGACACTATTATACTACGGATCCCTTAAAGGCTCTATATCTCGTATGTTAGCGGCTAGCGTACGTAGGGCGATATTACTCTATTAATATAGGCCGTAGCTATAGCTAGATATCTTAGGTGTTTAATAGAACGTACGAGCTACTATTAGAGACATTCGGTAAGCTCGTAGAGTAGTAGCCGGCGCTATTAAACATCAACACCCTAGAGAGATATTAGCGATACTGTAGAAGGAGAGGTTATCGTAATGTATAGGGGTTTATCGATAGTAGCTTCTTCGAATATACGAGGCTAAAGGATATATATAGATAACGTAATAGCTAGTCTAGTTATTACCGAGCGAACGGCGAGAAGTTCTAGTGTATCGTTACACCGGATAGCCTTATTGTTTATGCGTCTGTACCATTCGTTAGGCCTACGAACGACTTCCTAATGTTCGCTAAAACCGGCATAGAAGTAAGACTCCGAGGGATATTCGAGGGTCGGTAAGGCGGCGAGCTATTTATATATAGCGACAGCGCTTATCGAAGCTACTATAGTGTCGTAGAGCTATATATGGCCGTGGCCGGTGGCTGGCGTTATCTTAGCGCTAAGCAACGTGCTACTAACTTCCTTTATTCGTAGGCTCGGATCATCGTTAAGATAGCATTCGGACTAAACGATACTATGTAGGGATATACGAACTCTAGTAAGCTAATTAAGAGCGAGGTCCAGCCGTGCTCTACCTACCGGTTAGTGTCTATTTTAATCTAAAACTGCCTCTCTTATATACGATATTAGGAGGGCGACGAGAACGCCTTGTTCCGTATCTTTAGCTGTCCGCTGCCATCGGTTAAGCGGTATCTCGAGGGGTTTAGGTAGGACGGCGGCGGTGTTTTCGATAGCGCGGTCGGTAAAGCGGTTAGCGGTGTAGAGGGTAGTAAAGAGCGTATTAAAGAGCGGCAACGGTAAAGAAATTAAAGGAAGTGTTGTTATAGAAGTAGTAATTAGTTATGAATTCTTACCCCTCGTAAGGAGGAATAGTCGGGATAATCGTTCAAATTCCTATACTACTCGATATTACCCCGTATGTGTAAGTAGCTGCTCCTTCCTAAATAGGTAAGAAAAAGCCTAAATTCTTAAAACACTATCACTAAAATTAATAGTATGTACTATACTAGGACTTTTGTACATATTTTGCCGTATATGTACATCCCGACCCTTCCTCCGCTACCGCTAACGCCAAGACTCGATAACTACACCTCATTCTTCAACTTTTCTAATCGACGACTTAATCCTTAACAACATCGCTTCTACGCTATTAAACCTCTTCTCGAGCCGGTTAATCCTTCCTTTATCCGTAGACGGTGCTATAATAGCTTAGATAATTTCTAGCTCGTTCTAGTGCTGCCGCTAGTTACCTTACATCGTCTAAGCGAACATATTAACTAATGTGGCCGCTTAACCGGCAGCAACACTAGTAATACGACGGACCTCTTCCTCGCGCTACTATTTGGATCGTCGCTAGGCCTTCGCCGGACGAGGATCCGGAGTTATAGGAATACCTCTATCGCTGTCGTCGTCCTCGTCCTTATTACCCTTAACCTTATTACGAGAGCGCCGCTTCATTCCGCGTGTACGGTGCGCTTCCTTACGCTTAGCCTCTTTAGCTAATTGCTCCGTAGTCTTCTTCTTATTGGCCTAATAAACCTCTCGTTTCTCTACGATCTTAAGCTACTTCCTATACAACGAATGGAACTCCGACTTACTACGTCCGGTGCCGATCTCCTTGTTCTTTATAAGCTCCTTAAACGCCGGTATCTACCCCTTAGTGTAATTCTTATTACTAAGGACAGTGCGCTAGAGGGCTATCGTCTTATGCTACGTCTATAGTAGTAGAGTCTTCTCGATTACCTTAAAGAACGCCGGTAACGACTCCGACTTAATAGTAGCCTTCTTAGCGGATATAATGGTCTATATTACTATAATCCGCTTTGCCTTATTATAGCTTATACGAGTCTCTACGAACTTCCCTCTCTTACTACTATTAGGGCCTGGAACGTAAGTCCTTAACTATAGCTCGCCCTCCTTATTATTAGCGGTACGCTACTCGGCCGCGGCGACGTCGTCGCTCTACGTCATGTTATATACCTCTTCTATAGGAGCAGTCTTCCGCTACTTCGTAGGGGGGTCCGGTAACAGCTTAGTATATTGCGACGAGGAATCCGACACGGTTACAACCTCCTACTCTTACTCTAGCTACGATAGCCGCGACGCTAAAGGACTCGACATAGCTATAGGATCCGAGCTAATGATCTAAGGGATATAAGACGGCGTGGCCACGCCGTTCTACTTATGTTGTCGCACCGGTACGAACTATAGTATGTGCTATTATATATATATAGGGTGCGGCAGTCTACTACTCGCAATCCAACGCTAGTGTTTATAGAACCGCCGCACTTCTTCCTACTTCTAATATTGCTACTTACGCTAGCGCTACTCGTCCGCGGCGCTCGCGAACGCGGTTACGGCGAGGGTAATGTCGCCTTAGTAGTAGTAGTAAATGCTCGGCGTAAGCGGAGGTAGTACCGGCGAGGCGCTCGAATGTATATAGTTGTTAGCGTAGCCCTAAGGGCCATATTAATAGTATTGCTAGCTTATAACGATAGCGGCTAACACGGTGATAGACACGACGTTAGTAGTAAGAGTAGTAGATAACTGCGACGACATCACGCTCACGGTCACGTTCACACGCGCTCGCGACGTGCTCGAATAACCTCAACCTTCCGGCCACCAGCGGCAACGACACCAGCTATACCTCATCGAGCAACACTAACACAGGTAACACCTCTGACCTGCGAGGTTTGAGGGCTGACCTCGCAGAGCCACGGCATGCCAATAACGGTAAGCGTGAATGGCCGGCATTGAAGGGCCGACAGCAACACTAACTCTATCGACCGACAGAGTCTGTGCACGCGGTGGTAAATGAGCTCTAATATAGGGCTCCGCCGGATGTTCGACATGAACAGCACACCCGCAATGAAAACCTTGTCCTGAGCGGTGATCTCGCAACGATGTTCCACGTCACGGATCGTAGCGGGGTGTCTTGGACCAGGAATCAGCAGCAGCTCAAGGAACACCGGCGCATGTGTATGAGCTGCTTTTAAAGACGGCTGGCCCTCGAGTGCGCATTTTCGGCCCCGTTCGGCTTCGACATCGACAAGAAATCTCTTCCCTCAACCGCGAACATGCCTCGCATTCGATATATTGACACCGAACCGGGCCGCAACGCAACGACAGTCTCGCCAGGCTACGACGCCGAGGAGACCGGCGACCTGGCGCCAGATCACGACGCTGAGAAGGCCGGCGGCCTAGCTTCCCGTCCCAAGACTCCATCGGTGGACGTCTCTGGCAAGAAGCGTGAGAGTCAGATCTTGATCGTTGAGGATGTCATCAGCCGACCGGACGTCACTTTAGCGTCCTTTGCAGACCTTGACATCCGCAAGATCAATCGTCGGATTGACTTACGACTGTTGCCAGTGGTCGCACTTCTCAATTTCCTCTCGTTCCTGGATCGCACCGCCATCGGCAATGCAAGAATTCAGGGCATGGAGAAGGATTTGGGTGTGAGCGGCGGGCAGTTCAATTTGGCCCTGACGGTTTTCTTCTTCACGTATGTTCTTCCATGAGAGGCTGCGCATTTTACGTTGTTTTGCACTTGTGCTCATTCCACGATGCAGATACTCCATATTCGAAATTCCCAGCAACGTGGTGCTGAAGCGACTCAGACCGTCGATCTGGTTGCCAGCCATCATGGTCGCTTGGGGTATCGTGGTACGTCTACACGTCTGAATGTAGGAATGCGCTATCAGATTACTGACTGCAACGATCCAGACAACCTTAACGGGTCTTGTGCAGGGTTATCATGGTCTGATCGCCGTCAGACTCTTCCTGGGAGCGACGGAAGCAGGTCTTGTGCCGGGAGTCGCCTACTACCTGACCATGTGGTATCCGCGCTATGAGGTGAATGTTTCCACTGCGACGTTGCGCCATCCAACATGAACTAAACGATCTAGGTTCAATCCCGTCAAGCATACTTTTTCATTGGCATATCTTTGGCATCGGGTGTTGGAGGGTTCTTTGCGTTCGCTATTGAACACATGGATGGCGTTGGTATGTTCGCGGTCAAGCAGCAATGTTGCATAAATCAGAGCTGACCACACAACTACAGCTGGTCTCGCAAGCTGGCGCTGGCTGTTTATCATCGAAGGCATCATATCCGTCGTCGTTGCCGTGGGTGCCTACTGCGTCATGTGCGATTTTCCAGCAACAGCCAAATTCCTTACTCCAGCCGAGAGAGCCTTCGTCGCTTACCGGCTGAAGTACGATGGCATGAACGACGGCGTAGAAGGCGGCATGAGAATACCGCAAACCGACAAGAGAGGCTGGAAATATGTGAAACCGGTTTTCACTGACCCGACGGTCTATCTCCTCATGGTCACCCAGATTTGTTTCGTGGCGACAGTCTACGGCGTCAGTTTGTCGATGCCCAAAGTGTAAGCAAGCCGACTGCGCCGATGATGGAAGACGAAACAAGTGTCGCTGACCTTTTACTCGTCAATTCTAGCATCAAAGCAATGGGCTACAAGACGACGACGGCGCAGCTGATGACGATGCCACCGTACTTCACCGCAGCCGCCTTCACCATCGGCATGGCATACGTCTGCGACCACTATAAGCGACGGATCCCATTCATCCTCGGCTGCTACGCCGTGGCGATTCTGGGTTTCGGACTTTGCGCATCGGGTGGAGGACCCCACCGCACCTACGCCGGCATCTTCATCGCCGCCTGCGGGATCTTTCCCGTCAATCCATGCGCATTGGCCCTCACCACCAACAACCTGGCCGGAGAATACAAGCGAGCTGTTGGCCTCCCCTTCATCCTCATGTTCGCCGTGTTCGGCGGTGCGATTGCCAGCAACTTCTTCCGCACCCGGGATTCGCCCAAGTTTGTGTTTGGATTCTGTATGGAGCTGGGCGCGTCAGGTATTGGGTGCGGTTGCTTGATATTGCTGGGCTTGCTGTATGCTCGCGCCAATCGCAGTCGTGAGAGGAGATGCGCCGCGGGAGAGCATCTGAGGTACACGGTTGAGGAGTTGAGTGAGCAGGGAGACAAGGCCGTCACGTTCAGGTATACCATTTAGAGTGGCGTACTATACGACGGCCGGTATAAAGGCACTGTATGATGATACCACAGTTCGTCTCTGTATTCACAAGATTTTGGCATCGAGCACGTGGACATCGATCCTTTCGACAATAGTACCTTGTGCAAGTGAGATGTGATTTGCGTAGGACAAGGTTCGTGGTGCCTTTTGTGTACCTGAACGCCACAGCTGTTTTGTGGCGTCCAGCTCGCTTTTCACATGAATCTCCATACCACCGCCTAGACGACCGCATTGTCGACTGCCCTCGAGCGCGTTGTGTCCCATGTCGCTCGTTACAGATACACTCCGCCTACTGGCCGCCCGAGTCACCGCCTCGAGGCATCTCTCCTTCTAGACAACTTCACGCGCGTTCGGCTGAGCTTGTAGAGGAAGCAAACGATGAATGTGAGGACAGCTTGTGACATTGGCGTTGGTGTGCCATAATGCAACATCCAGCTGCTCGATTACTCCCATGATATAAACTGACTCCATTCCAGCTTCTCGCACTTCCAGCTGTCCTCCTGGCCTACATCGCAGCCTTCCCTATCGCGCGAGCTCAATATCCACCACCAGCCTCATACGACAACATCCTGACCTCGCCCGTAAATCCAAAGGTCACAGTCTCTTACAAGCAGCCTGCGAATGGCACTTGCACCACTGCCTTCTCCACGCAAAAGCAATATACCGGATACATTGAGCTTCCACCATATACGCTCGCTCCAATACAGCAGAACTACTCGATAAACACCTTCTTTTGGTTCGTAGAAGCTCGGCAGATACCCGAGTCAGCACCTCTGACGATATGGCTCAATGGAGGACCGGGATCGAGCAGCATGTTCGGCATGTTCAATGAGGTGGGACCGTGTGAGGTGGTACAAAAGACGGATGGCAGCTATGGTACACAGATGCGGGCATTCGGATGGGACAGGGCCTCGAACATACTCTTCATCGATCAGCCCAATCTCGTGGGATTCTCATACGATGTTGCGACAAATCTATCGGTGGACCTCATAACGGGACAATACGATCAGCCACTGGACAGGCCAAAGACCGGTTTGGCGGCGTCCGTCACTCTGAACGGAACGTTTCCATCCATCGGGCCATATCAGACGTCTGCGAACACCACCGAGATTGCTGCAGTCGCGACATGGCATTTTCTGCAGACGTGGCTATCCACATTCAAACAGTACAACCCAGCCACACGACCCAATGTCACCACGCCGAATTCCGATGAGCCAGCGGGGGTCAGTCTCTTTACTGAGTCCTACGGTGGCAAGTATGGGCCAGTGTTTGCTTCGTATTTTGAGGAGCAGAACGATGCCATAGCCAGTGGTACATTGTCCAGCGCTACGACCTTGCCTATCAGAGTGCAATCTGTAGGAATCATGAACGGCATCGTGGACGACCTCATTCAGGATTACTACTACCCGCTGTTTGCGTTCAACAACACGTACGGCGTCGATATTATCAGCCAGACTCAACAGCTAAATGCTTTGAACGACTACAACAATGACTGCGTGCCTGCAATCAATGCCTGTCGCATGGCTGAAGGCACAGACCTACACGGAGATGATGACAATGCTAATCGCCTGTGTCGAATCGCTCAGACCACATGCAGCCAACTGACTGCGTTAATCGGTCCGAGTCAGTACTACCCGTATGACATTCGTCAGAAGGAGCCGACTCCAGATCCTTCGGCGGCCTATCAGGAGTACATGAACAATGCTTCTGTGCTTGAATCAATCGGCGCTCGCGTCAACTATACAGAGAGCAATCAGAATGTGTTTGACGCTTTCGTTTCCACTGGCGATACAGTCCGCGGCGGTATGATTCAAGATCTTGCCGATCTGCTCAAGCGCGGCGTACGCGTGGCTTTGGTGTATGGCGACGCAGACTATTTGTGCAATTGGATGGGCGGTCAGGCTGTTGCCTTTGCGATCGCAGATGCTCTATCGAACTCAACCTCGCCAGCATCCCTCGATGCATCCGGTGCCAGTCAGCCGCTCACATATTCCGCCGGCTTCGCCAAAGCAGGCTACGCAGATATCGTGGTCAACGATTCATACGTGGGCGGTGCCGTCCGTCAGTATGGAAACCTGAGCTTCTCCCGCATCTACGACGCCGGACACTTCATTCCTTACTACCAACCTGAAACCGCCTTCCAGGTCTTTGCCCGCGTTTTGTTTGGCAGAGATCTGTCTTTTGGCCAAGAAGTGGACCTGAAGACATTCGCTTCCAACGGCACCGCGAACTCGACATACGTCAACAGAATTCCTGATCCTCCCAAATCGACGTGCTGGCTCCGCAGCTGGAACTCTTCCTGTGGTCAAGATGACATTGAAGCGATGAGTAATGGCGAGGGCGTGGTGGAGTTCGGCATCTTCTATCAGGATGCAGATGATGTGGTGAGGCCAAGTAAAACGGTCGAAGCTGGTATTCCTGGCTCACCGATGAATGCGCCATCTCGCAGTTCGGGTACAAAGGTGGATCAAGGCACAAGCAGTTCTTCGGTCGCGCTGACGGGGTTCTACACGGCCACTGGGACGCCGAAGCCAAAGAAGGGCGCAGCGGCGAAGATGGAATTGAGTCTTGGGTGTGGCATCACTGGGCTGGCATTGGTGACTGTGGGAATGATGTTATGACCTCGACCTCTGACAGGTTCAACAGCAAGGAGTTCCGGAAAAGTGCTTTTAGCGGGCTAGCATCTAGGCTTTGTACGCTTCACGATCATAATGACGGCCAGTGGCAATTGACCACGACACTACGTATGGCAGACAATTCAGTCCGACCTCTTCCATTCTTCAGAAGCCTCCGACCTGCTTGACAGCCAACCGACCTCGATCGAAATTATCTAACACCGCGGACTCGGGTACTCCGCTTCCAAACCACCGACATACACAGTCTCATATGTCGAATCGCTCTCGTCCTGGAATCCACAAAGCGTACTCTGCCCACCTCGCGAGCAGTCATACCCTGCGCTTCCCTCCATGTAGGGGACCATGGCCGTCCACGTCGTAGCAGCCTTGTAAATGTTGTGCTTGACGATCTCGAGCGTGAAGTCGGTGGCGCCTTTGTACGAGCCTGGAACGATGCGGGTGTACCATCCCGTACCTTCGGTATTGATGTAGCAGGTGGGTGGGTCGCAGCCTTGCCTGTTGCGATGGTATTAGCGCTGCAGCGGGCAGTCCGTTCATTCAAGGTGATCTTACCAGGCGATGGAGAGATCGAATGGCGCATCTCCTCCCTGTTGAGGAGCTGCTCCGAGGTGCTTGACTGTGAAGGAGACATTGTGGGACTCGCTTGGAATGCGAATGTCTTGAGCGGCGAAGTTGGTGACGTGGAAGGGTGGAGCCTGGGCACTGGTGGTAGCAAAGAGGGATGCCACTATCGTGGCGAATGTCAGGCGATTCATGGTTGCAGAAAGATATCGAGACGGTATTTTCTTTCTGTGCACTCGGAAAGAGAAGGTCGTTGTTGGTGATAATCACTCTTATGTATGTCAGGCGGATGGAGGTCTGAGACTAGGGCGCAGTGATCCTTCTCTACGACCTAGATCGGTGTATGTTACACAATCCCTCAGCTGCCAGTTTTGGCGTTGAGAGTGGATCGTTCCTTCCTCGGACCCACGTCGGGTGTATTAATAGCGATGCACTCTAAAGATGTTTAATCGAGAGCAAGGTGTTCGCAGAAATGGAATTGGGGAGTGATCAGGTCGTCTCCAATGCACACGAGCGTACGGACTGCTCTAACCCAGACGCAGAGACGTGAATGTGGACATCTGTTTCAATCTTTAGTGCTAAGCCATTCAATATCTTCAGTCATTTTTCGTCCCCCTCTCTACTCTCGTCAATCTTGCGCCCCACCTTTCACAGCAGGTGCGTAATCATCCACTCGAAAATATAGGGTGATGCTCTACATTCGGCGAGGGCGGTACGCGGTCGGGGCGAGCGGCTCAAACGACGAAGTAGTGTGAATGTCGCGGCTGGAAAGACCGACGTGGACATTGATCGTAGCCGGATCGATGACCCAATCCTGAGCAACACTGAAGAAGACAGTATTGTCAGCATAGTGCAAATTTGCGGTCGATGGTACGGAGAGCACTTACAGATCCCAGTAAGAGATATCTCTCCTCTGCAGCTCAAACTCAACCTCCTGGGTCTGGCCAGGCTCAAGGTAGACCTTCTCGAATCCACGAAGTACTTTTGGGGGAGTGATAGCCTCGTTCTTGATCTGCGGCAGACCAAGGTATAGCTGAGGAACGGTGGCACCGGCAACGTCACCAGTGTTCGTCACCTTTGCCGTGATCTTGTACAAAGTCTCCCAGAGACCTGGGTTTCCACCAGGCACAATAGCAGCGGGAGCAGCAGTCGGAGCAATCTCGCCATTGACGACCTTCTCAACGCTTGCATCCGCGACTTCGAACGTTGTGTATGATAGACCGAAGCCGAACTCATACGCCACGGACTTGTTCTCGTAGTCGAAGTGGCGATAGTCGATGAGGAGACGCTCAGTGAAGTCTTGTTGCCAGGCATTGGGATCGGTGGTCTCGAGGAGCTCGGTGGAGTTGGTGATGTCCGCAAAAGCGTAGTCTTCCTCCTCGTGCGCGATGGTATAGGGAAGCTTGCCAGATGGGTTGACGTCTCCCCAGAGGATGTCACTATGGAAGAGTTAGCTTGGGGTTGGAAAAGGTGATAGGGTAGACCAAGAATTGCTGCTACAGCACGGGAGAAATCCCAGACCGGTGCAAGCCGTCTGCCCATCGAATTTCTTACACAATGCTATTTCCGACTTCTTGGCCCGGGAGATGGGCAGCAATGATGGCAGTGACGTTCTCGTTGTCAGCGAATGGGAGACCGTTGAGACCAGAAGAGTGAGTGATGACGATGGTGTTGGGGCAGCTGAGCGCGACAGTCTCGACAACTTCTGTACCATTCCAGTCAAATCTGAGAGTGGTACGGTCGTAGCCCTCGCTGGCCCACGTCTTGACACTGTAACAAACGATGGATGAATTAGCGATAGCTCCGATGTCAAACCAGCATGAGGGCTAGCCCGAGAGGAGGTCTCAGATCGCTACAGGCCTTCTGTCCTTCGAGTCACTTACAAAACTAGGCAGACCTCTGGCTCGGGGTAGATCAGTCCGGAAGAGTCTGGTGTAAGTCCAACGAAGCCAGTGGGTCCCTGTCGCTGGCCACCGATGATCTGGGTATTGTTAAGGAGGTACTGTACAAGGGCGTCCTCGTCGACCTTCGCCTTGATGGCATCGAGTGGTGGCACAACGTAGGTGAAACGACCGGTACCAGAGCCGCCTGCGGTGGGAAGGACCCCGTATTCGAATCCCGTGTTGCTGATAAGATTCGCAAAGTACAGGCCATTGGTAATATCGCCCGCGTCGTTGCCGTATACTGCAATGTTCTTCGGATTCTTTAGGGGCAGAGTCTTGTTCACATTCTTCAACAGAACAGTGCCGGCGGCACCAAGCTCGCGGATGAGCTCCTTGTGGTTTGCACGCACATCGGTTGATTTTGGCCCGTAGGTGAAGTTGTACCTGTACGTAGACTGAGCTGCATCAATTATTAGTACAGATGCTGAACATCCTCGCGAAAGACGACGTACGCCATGTTTTCTGAAGACCGGGAGAGCTGCCATCGACATTCGGGAAATTGACGTCCTGGTTGAGATGGAAGTACGGAGCCATGACGCGGTGTGCCATGTCGTCCAGACGGGTCAAGGCCAAGCTTCCGTTCTGGACGCTCGTGGTGAGATTTTTGCCCCAGAAACTTGGGACTGACTGAGAGAAGACCAATCCGCCAGGCATATTCATGTCCAGACCAGCGTCGGCAGCCTGGTGTCCGGCGTGAGTTGCCATCCAGTCGGAGACGACCCATCCCTGAAACCCCATCTCCTCTTTCAGCACTCCGTTGAGGATCTTGGAGTTTTGGCAGCCATAGCTACCGTTGACTGCGGTCGGAGAACACATTAGCTCGCCGCGCACCGATTGAGAAATTGACGCTCTGACTCACGCCTCTGATAACTACACATGATTGAAGCAACGCCACTCTTGACGGCATTGGCGAATGGCCAGTTGTAGAGTTCGTGCAAGGTGCGGTCGTCGATGTTTGCTGAAAGCGCTTCGATCGTCTGGTTGGTCTCCGGATTTATGCTTGGATTGCGCTGTGTTTCTTGTTCGTTGCCAACGTAATCTGTAAAACATCAGGACATGGCTATGCACAGTGTCTGGAAAAAAGTACGTACGCTTGGCGCAAGCCTGGACTCCAGCGTCTTGATGACCTTCGATGGTCTCTGACATGAAGACACCGGTGAGGTACGGTTCAGGTGAGAAACCCTGAGATGGCAAAGTTAGATCGGCCCACCCCAGAGCAGACGAAAAGCGTGAAATACCTCCCAATTGCGTCCAGCGTATCCAGATCTGCCAAGAGGACCAGCGACCGGGCCGAGAACTACATGGGCGCCTTTGGCCTTGTACTCGGCTCCGAGCTGGTATCCTCTCTTGTATGCAAGTTTTCTGTCCCAAGCCGCGGCTACACTGATACCTGCTGGGAAGACCGAGGCATAGTCTGCTTGACGAAGTGAGAGAGGACCGTCTTGAAGACAAAGACCGGTGAAGTTGAGTCGTGGAATCGGTGCTGCATCAAGTCAGCTCTTCAGCTCTCCATTATTCGGTTGGTGCATGCGTACCAATGTTGCCTACGCAAGGTCCTTCAGTACCAGTGACCAGGAGTGACTTCTCATCAGTGGTCAACTGCGAGACCCAGGCCTTGGCCTTCTCAAGGGCAACCTCCCAGCCAGCGCCAGACATTTGAGCTGATCAAAAGTTAATTCTTTATGCCTTCGTGATACGCAGGCCGATGGGCTTACGCGAGGGGTAGATCGGCGGACTGGTCTCATAGTCGGCATGATTCCAAGCTGGACCAGCTTCTGTAAGAGGGTCTTGTCCATTGACTGCAGCCAGACCCATGAGCAGTGTAGCTGCTACGCGCAGCTTCTCTGTTGAACGACCCATGGCGGATGTCTTTTCGGAATGACCAGATGAGCACTTGCAAGTCTGTCAAGAACAGATGGGGTGCGCAAGAAGGGCGAGCGCCCCTCCATATAGTGCCCATGTGGGTCGTTAGATGCGTGGGTAGCATTGCAATCCACATGATCGATCACCCAATGTCACTAGTACGATACCAATGCCGTCCAAGCCCGGTGCAGCTCGTTGGTCCTCGTGTGCGGCACGACGCACGGTGAATAGAACTTCCTGAGTCTGCAGGGAAGGTCCCAGAGCAACAGTGACTTCATCCGCGGTAGCGAGGGTACTGGTATGTGAACTGAGGTCAATAAGCTTTCGGCAAGAGTAGCGTCGCGAAAACCATCAACCGGAGATCGAGAAAACCATGGCAGCGACCAGGAGCCTTCTGCGGACGCAAGTGGCACAGTGGATCCGAATGCCTTGGATCCTCCGCGTAGCGCGTAGCGTGACCACGAGGTCTTCATACCCGTCGATGGCGTACATGTACAGAGAGGCTAGTGTGGCCTCTTGTTCGGTGGCATGTAGCTGTTCTCGATATTGCATCGGTGCTCAGATCGCTGACACATAGTGACCAGTCTTTGATGTCCAGAAGGCCAGTCCTGAGTTCTGAGTGATCTCGCCAGCCCGTGGGATGCTTGAAGAGGTCGTCTCGGGACAATGGAGTTCGTGGCATGCTGTCCTTGTCCTTCCCCGCTTGCGCGCTGGATATTCTCCGGTCTTTCCCCTATCACAGCATAGAAGCCCCAGTGCCCCACCACCGACAGGCTGCGCCCGATATTCTGCCATGCCCGCTGCTAAAGAGTGTGGCGGCCAGCGGTGTTGGGATAGAGGCATGATTTGTTGCCGGTTAGCCGGTTGTCGTACGAGACGCTTTCGCCACATTCATCAGACCTGGCCAGAAGTTTTGAAGAAGTCCTTCGATGATAAATCTCATGACATTGTGGAATAATGTCGGTCGCCGTGAGATGACGGATTGAAGAGCCCTCTTATGGCTGTGCTTGGATCCGCTTGGGGCAGACCCCGCAAAGACCATGTGGCTCGCATCGCGGCAAGAAGCCCAGCGGTGTTGCTGCACTACCACGGGCCGGAAACTCATTGCCATGGAGCGGAAAGCTTACCGCTCGCTCGCATGCATGCTGTGGAGTGCAGTCTGCATGTTTGTGCTCGCACTCGAGTGATGAGCCGAAGCGGTGAGCTGGTATTGCCGGTCTAGCCCTCTGCCGTCCCCGATCCATTGCAGTCTAATACTTGGGCAATCTTTCACAAGTGTTGGTGGAACAGACATCTGAGCTACTTGGACATCATGAATGTTGACTTTGAAATTAGTTACGTAGCTCCTGCAAAGGCTCTTCTATGCTTGTAATGAGACGTCCGTGTCAGTCAGCGCCGCTCGTGGGAGTGTCTACGCTCAAGGAGAGCCTCGAATTCTGAAACCTCGTTAGCTCTTGTTCCGCAGACAAAGCCAGGACAATACAGCGAGGAATGAAGAAGAAACGTCAGTATAGAAGGCCCTGTCAGGGGCCGTTTCAGCAATGCAGTCTTTTGACTGCTAAGTCGACCGTCGTGATATATTAAATCATCATTGTGTGGTGCAGATGAACAGACAGGAAGGAGTAGGAAGTTGCGCTTACCAGTGCGTGAAATTGATGGGTTTGGCTCAGTCTGTTCCGCCAAGTCAGCAAGAGCTCTTTCTGTTATCTCGGCGACAGGAGGTGCGGCGGCGAGTGCGAGATCAGGCATGTGCAACGTTATCGTCTGCGCCGCCTGTCACAGCGGCTTGGACATATGCTTGTCATTGTTGTTTTGAATCATCATGTGAAGGCCGCCGCATGGTGGACTGTCGTTGCAGCTTACCCAGAATATGAGCATCATCCGCGTCAAGAAGACCAAGGTACGATGAAAGTCCAGAGAATGTGTCGAAGAGATGTCTGTGCATGCCAATTAGCCGACCGTCGAAAACGAATATCAAATGTTGTTGCTGCAAGAAGGATGAAGATCAGATAGGCATGAATGGTATTAAAAAGATTGTGTCAGCATCGGCAAGGCCGGATAAGACTCGTCATCTAAAGGGTTCATCATATGAGAGGGCATCGACGGGAGAAGACGGATCAACTTACCAGAAGAAACAGAGCAGCTCCGGAAGCATGGACCGATGGACGGGACAGATGGTTGATACTACACCTGAGCTAATTGTTAGCATCGGAACTCTTCTCGCTCTCATGTTGAATGTGATGAGGGAAGTGTCAAAGATCAGTGGACGAGGTTTTCTAGGCCTGTCACAAAATGGCATATCTGCTCAAGTGTTGATCGGAGCCCAGTGCCAATTCATCATTTGATGGTGAGGTATGATGGAGGGTGTGTCTTACCTTCCGAGGAGGCTTTCCACTTCAGATTACATCGACAGCAAATGCGGTGTCATCGGCCTGAATCCGAGCCATCGTGCCAGCAACATTGTGCGCGTGTATGGCACAGACCATCTGTCGACTAGCTGCAGCCAGACCAGTATATCTTCGCGCTTTCGCGCCGAGCCATCTCTTTCAGGACGATTGTTCATCTTGGGATCCGAGGCGGCGGCAGCGAGCTCAATGGTGATGTCACGGTGACTACGGTGGGCATGGTATGCAAATGCATGGATGGAATTCTGGAACAGAGCGAGTCAGTACATGTGATTGATTGTCTTTGCTCAGAGAGATGGTGAAGAAGTTTCGGTGATCAGGCGTATAAAAGCCAATGTTCTCGCCATCGGCCGAAGCCTCGGCCGGTAATTCCATTGTGTTTTGAGTTGTTCATCATTCGAAGAAGAAGGTGGGGAAGATAGAAAGTACTCACATCCAATGCTCGCGGAGCCCTCAATCGTCTGTTGAGATGTCCAAGGCTCCCAGCAGCCCAGGAACGAGGTTGTGACATGTGATCATGCCTGCTGGTACTCATCAGTATATGAACAAGAAGTGAAGTCGTTGCTGAAGAGGAGTGGTTGCGGTAGCTCAGACTGACGTAGCAAGTAAGTTTCACGCCTCCGAAGAGGTCAAAGACTCTAGTTTGCGGTTTTGCGGTGTATCATCAGAGCGTGGAGGAAGGGAAAAGTTGAACTCACCACTCGTTTGGGCGCAACTTCGCGTGCTGGCCGACATCACGTTGTCGATGGGCACTCGGAGTTGCAATGTTGAACCAGAAGAAGAAAAGTTGAAGGTCGAATTCGAGAAGAGGTTTCAAGATGAGAGCTTGGGCCCGCTGGCGAGTAGCGTAGCTTGGCATGGCTTCCATGCCTGAGGCAGGATTTGAACGGATTCTGTTGCTCCTTCTTCCCGTCTGTACCATTGACCATGCTCATTATTCTTCAAGCTTTCCACCATTCGAAATACAGTATACGGCGCATCGCCAAAGCTGAGTATGCTTCCCACATGACCATTGTGTCAGCAGGGATAGTGACACCAACGTGATGCCGTCGATCGCCAGGCCGCTGGCCCTCTCGCCATCTCTGGCAGTGTGCAATGCCATCACACGCCGACTCGGACACGCCGTCTGCACATCAGGCGAGAGGATCCAAGGCTGAGCTCCGCTCAGTATTGCAGACACAGCATGGTCTAATTGGCATCTCCAAGAATCGGGAGCGGAGAGCCGTTCGAGTTCATCCCGATATGTCATGCATGCATGCCTTCGACTCCACACTTACCAGGACTTCTTCAAATATAGGTAAGTATTGCTGGACAAAGCTAATACATAGCCTTCCTCTTCGTCATCTCTTCACACATCACCATCCTATACCCAACCTCAGTGTTTCCGACTCCTTCCCGATCAAACCATGGCAGATCCACGAACTGGCAGCAGGTGGACCCTCGGCGACAAGTTTGATCAAGTCTACCCGCATCTCGGCTCCATCGAAAACCTGTGGCTCAAGAAGTGGAAATTCCCTTGCGAACGCAGCTTGTACCCATTCCATGATGGCAAATACGAGGATTTCGCTCCAATCTTCGAAACACTCATTCAGAAAGGTATCCATGATGGGTACAGTGACGAGTACACGCGAGAGTTCATACCAGCTTGTGAAGCGCTGGTGGCGAGCGCGGAGTCCAAGGCGGACAGTGAAGACACCGCCGCGGCCATAAAGCTGTACTTGCGAGCGTGCGCTGTCTACCGCATTGCTCGATTCCCATATATCAACTCCGAGATCAAAAAGCAAGCGTACGTGGCGCAGAAGAAAGCTTACATCAAAGCGGCAGGCTTGTTCGAATGCCCGATTGTCGACGTCGAAATACCACACACGGCTGGTACCGCAAAGGACGAAGGCAAGACGATCCCTCTTTATATTCGCCTACCGAAGCCAGCTTCGAAAGAATGTCCCGTCCCAACGGTGCTGCTCATGTGCGGACTAGATGGTCACAGGCCGGACAACACTGTTCGCTGCGACGAGTTCCTCGCTCGTGGCTGGGCGAGTGTTGTGGTTGGTGAGTGATATAAGAGCAAGCAGTCTTCAAGACCTGACCACTCTGCTACAGACATTCCCGGAACAGCCGACTGCCCGGCAGACCGTAGCGATCCCGAATCTGCCGACCGACTGTGGACCTCAATTCTAGACTGGATGCAAGCACAGCAGCATTTCGACATGAAGAAGGTCATCTGCTGGGGCCTGTCCGCCGGAGGCTACAACGCCATCCGCGCAGCGCACACTCATGCGTCTCGCCTCCGAGGAGCCGTTGGACAAGGTGCTGGTACGCACCACTTCTCCTCACGGGCGTGGTTGGAGAAAGCCAAGGACCACGAATACCCTTTGGACTGCCTTACCAGCTCTCAAGGCGAAATTCGGATATGCCACCGAGGAAGATTTCCTCGATCAAGCCCAGCAGAAGTGGAGTCTCATCGAAACCGGAATTGCAGATTTGCCGAGTTGCAGACTTCTGCTGGTCAATGGTACTCATGATGGATTGATGCCGATCGAGGACAGCATGATCATGATGGAGTATGGCACGCCGAAGGAGGCGCGGTTTTTCACCGGCATGTTGCATATGGGATACCCGCCGGCTAATGGAGCTGTGTATCCGTGGATGGAGCAGGTCATGAATGGACCGTAAGGCGACTTGGTTCTGGCACTTACGTGGCCTCGACCGACGACATCATGACACTACCCGTTGGAGAAATAATGTAGGCAAACATTTGAGGCAAATCTTGCCCTGCTTCGACAGTGCTGATTTACTTTGACCGTCCACCCCGAGTCAGGCGAGCATGCTGAAAACGGCATCCGCCAAGGCACAATGAGGCACTATTACAGTACTGATGTGACAGAAGCTTGCTTGAGTTTCAGACCGAACCATCCTGCAGGGCACAATCAACCTCATCAACATCATGGCCCCATGGGGCCAAACAACCAAGTCTGGCCCGATAAGGTGATTAGAAATTGGAAGATTCTGCGTTCAGACCAGGATCGGCTTCAGCCTTTGCGCTCGAGTCCGGACAAGCTGGAATACCGATTCGCGCTCGCGTCGACCGCCGAACCAGCATCGCACAGACTGGAACGATAGTATCGCAGGCTTGAGGGAACCATCAACCAGTTCAGCATCGCTCGCCCAGCTTCACCGTCTTAGGCGAATCATGCTGACCACTGCATGGACGCGACTAGATCGCGGCGAGCCCTCTCGTCGACTGACATCGATTGTATCTTGTCACGAAACAGGCGTCGTCTTGATTACTCAAGCTTGACAGCAGACGAAGCGCAAGGCTAACCTTCTGGGATTGGATTTGAACTCTCTTTGCGAACGAGCTTTCCTGCCAGGGTATCCCTTCGATGAAACTGCTTAATCATACTAGCTACGTCTTCACGAGGCAAGCCGCAACGGATGCCCACGCTGGGCAGCCAACTTTCTCGTGCTCGCGAGACTTCGTTGCAAAGCCTGAAACGATTTATGTGCTCTTGCGCTTTTCTGCCTCTCACGCGCTTGACAAGGGCCCGAAGGAACATTCGCTGCGAGATGCCACTTGCAAGCACACGTCCACACGATAAACGAGCCGAAGTGAGATTGGATGTCGGCTTCCACCCTGTTCAGGACCCACATCACAGGCCTCCCCTGCTCGACGGCGGCTTTTGACTGCGTACCCACCGATGGCCAACCAGACCATCGCCTCGGCAAGCTGAACTTCAAGAAGTCTTCACACTTTCCTTTCGTCTTTGCAGCACACCGGCGCCATCACCCTTGATCACGGAGAGCATCCCGTCTGGACTTCGCACCGCAGCCAAAGCCATCTGTGTGTATAGGGTTGTCTTGACCCCCACTGAGCGCGCGGATCACGAGTACATCCAGCCTCGACGCTCATCATGGTATTGCGGACACTGGGGTGGCTCACGCTGGGTCTTCTCAGATTGGTAGCTGCTTCCCATGGTGCACATTCCGAGGCGGCAACGCAATATGAATACATTGTGGTCGGCAGTGGCGCCGGCGGCGGGACTCTAGCTTCACGCCTCGCGCGCGAGGGTCACAGCACTCTTCTGATCGAGGCCGGCGATGATCAGTCAAGTAATGACAACACGACGATTCCAGGCTTGCAGTACGTAGCTACAAAGACTGCACAAATTCCAAGCCAATGCTGACATTTCTTCAGATCCCTTGTCACGGGCGATCCAGAAGTATGATCATGCGAGGATGGCTGGGCGACTCAGGACTGACAGGGTGTACAGATACAATGGGACTTTTTCGTCAACCACTACCAAGATCAGTCCCGCGCGGCACGAGATCCAAAGTACACGAAGGGCAAAGGATGTCTCTACCCTCGTGCGCAAACCGTTGGCGGATGCGTCACGCACAACGCATTGATCTTCATCAGGGCACACGATTCTGATTGGGATGGTATTGCGCGTATTACTGGAGACTCCTCCTGGTCGGCGAGAAACATGGACAAATATCTCGACAAAGTCTACGAATGGCAGCCCGTGAACCCGACTGACCCAAGCATCCTGGTCCGTGATACTCAGCTTGTGCGCCATCTGGTAGCTGGAGCCGCTGTGATCAGCCCATCTCTTCTTCGTTCTATCATTCCTCCGGGTCTCTCTTCCCTTCTTGGTCTTGATCGTTTGAATCCCATTGTTGGGATTTCAAACGCTCTGCTCGGCGATCCGAACGCCCGCACGCGAAACCGTGATAGCACTACTGGGCTATATTCCATTCCTTTAACCGCCGAAGGAGGTGCTCGTAAGAGCATTCGCGAGCACATCAAGGACACTATCGCCCAAGGTTATCCCCTCACCCTCAAGACCAACACTTTCGTCACCAAGGTGGTATTCGATGAATCCGGGAACCAGCTCAGGGCTTGCGGTGTGGAGTACCTCGAGGGTAAGCACCTTTACCGTGCTAGTCCTAAAAGTGGTGGTAGAGGTACTCCCGGATCTGTCAGAGCTACCAAGGAAGTCATTCTTGCAGGCGTTCGTCCATTTCCTTCAGCATTTCACCTACCAACGCCACACACTGACATGATTTTAGGGAACCTTCAACACCGTGCAACTTCTCAAGCTCAGCGGCATCGGTCCCAAAAAAGAGCTTGAGTCCTTCAAAATCCCAGTCAAAGTCAACCTCCCTGGCGTCGGCTCCAACATGCAAGATCGCTACGAAATCGGCCTTAATGTACAGCACGAGAAAGACTTCTCGATCGTCGACGGTTGCCGACTGGACGCCAAGCCTCACGACAAATGCTACAAGCAATGGAAGGAAAACCCCAACATCCTCGCGCAGCGCGGCGCCTATGCCAGCAATGGCCTCGCCGCCACCATGGTCGGGCACTCCGACTACGCCGACAACTCTGATGTCGACCTCTGGATGTTCAGCTCACCCTCGAACTTTCGGGGCTACTTCCCACAATGGTATGACACTCTCCTTGTCCAGCACAACTGGTTCTCTTGGTACACACTTAAAGCGCACACGCGCAACACCGCGGGAACCGTTAAGCTCCGCTCTGCCGATCCGCTCGACGTTCCTCAAATCGACTTCAACTACTTTGACACAGGCACTACGGCCAACGGAGCCGCGGACAAGGATCTCGCGTCGATCGTGGAGGCTCTAAGAACCTGTCGACAAGCCCTGGCGAAGTACAATGACGATGTGATCGCTCGCCTCTTTCCTGGCAGCAAGTTTGTTGAGAAGGAGCCAGGTCCGCACGTCCAGAGCGACGAGGAGCTGGGACAGTACATCAAAGACCGAGCATGGGGGCACCATGCGTGTGGCACGACTAAGATCGGTGCGGATGGAGACAAGATGGCTGTGTTGGACAGTAAGTTCAGGGTGAGAGGGGTCAAAGCATTGAGAGTGGTGGACGCGGGTGTGTTCCCCAAGATTCCGGGAGTGTTCATTACTGCGCCGATATTTGTAATGGCGGAGAAGGCCGCGGACACGATACTTCATGGTGGAGATTGAGAAGATGGGAGGAGACGAGGCGTGGTTGACGGATCTAGCGACTTGTACAGCACAGCAGAGCACAGAAGAGCAATACGAACAGTAAGAAAGACAGAACAATAGTGGGCAAGGTTGTCGTGTTTGAGCTGGTGTTTTGATGTTCATGCAAGCCAGCGGACAAGAATGAATGATGATCGAATGGCGTGTGCCCGCACCGTCTGCTAGAAAATGAAGAACGCGCAATCTAATTAAGCTGGTGGCCAGCCGGGAGGTCTCTCCATCCAGGGAACGTTGAAGTACAAGCCATGTCCCTTGCAAGACCATACCTCACTGGATCACTCCTGGAACATTCTCCCTCCCTGGTCAGTACAGCTCGCCTCGTCCTCCTCTCCCGGAACCGTGATGGTGACCCAAGGCTTCCTCGTGACTGTAGCGACCGTCTCCCTGAAGATCGTCGGCTTCCACCTCGTCACCGTCCTAGTCGGTAACGTCACAAATGTCGGCGGCATCGTCGTCTTACCATGATAGACTGTGGAAGTGGACGTCGTAACTTCAGTCTCCGTGACGATGAAAGGAATCGTGACAGTCGACTCCGGAGCCAGAGACATGGACGTTGTCGTGAAGAAAAGCAAGGTGTTCGTCTCGGTGAGAGTCGTGGTGGAAAAGTCGGGCGCTCGTTTTTTAGGCTGAAGGGCTTCTCGTGCGAATCTGGCTTTGCGCTCGGCGATACGTTGCGCGCGGTCAAGAGGGACAGAGACGTCAGAGTTTGAGTCGCGAGCGATAAGGCGAAGATCGGGCGCTTCGTCGACGGTGTCCAGGAGACTTCGCAAGGGCTCGAGGAGTGCAGTGGGCAGGAGTGAAGGCATCCAAGTGAGAGTGGGATCGGGATCGACTTGGGTGGAGATTCGGCAGACTTTGGTGGCCGATACGGTGGTGATGAGAGGCTCGTGAACATACTTCGTAAGAGAGATTGTGGGGCCGATGGTCTTGGTGATTGTGATAGGTCGAGGTCGGACGGTGATTGTTGGGACGCGCGTGTATGCTGGGAGTGTGGTCGTCTCAATCGCCGTGGATGTGGTTGTCATTACGGAGGTCGATGTGCTGTTGACAATCGGCGTACTTACGACTGTGGCCTGGAAAATGCTGTCAGCGAGTATCGCATTCCGATGATTCACATGAAGGTCTTACAGTCACAGTCGGAGTGAACGTTGTTGTAGCAGGCTCGCCAACAACAAGGCTGAACCTGCGATCGAAAGCGATCGGTTCAGCGTCGCCATTGTTTGAGATGATCACCACTCCCCAACTGCCGGTGTGGAGATCGTTCTTGTTCACGGGACACGTGGATAGCTGCTTGATATCATCTGGTTGAGTTGGCGTCTCCGTACACTCCCACTCGTCTCCGGCTTCGTCATAGAGAATGTTGTTTGTGATGTCTTCCTGGCAGCCTATGTCTTTGTTAGCTAATGTTGCAGATCGCAGGAATTCAACCTATTCACCCTCGAACGTCGACACAAACGTGAACGGGTCCGTCGACGAGATATTTTGGAAGTAGGTTTTGCCTCCTTGGAAGTCAATGCCGAATGATGAGCATTTGGCTGCGACTGTAGAAGCCAGCAGGCTCACTGCTAGCGGTGATGTGAGTCGAGTGAACATTTCGGATTGCACGTCTGTTGAGAGATGGAAAATACTGCGTGAAAGCAATAATGGCAGTATTGAGTGATGACTTACTATAGTGTTGTTGTCATGCACGAGATCGGTAGACCGATCCTCCACATTCTATACTCGGAATCGGGTTTCTTACCTCTCGTGATGAGCACCGATTGCCAAGTTGAGTAGACCGCCTATACTACTCGGAGGATTTGCTCTATAATCACAGCAGGGAACAAGCGAGGCAGAGTCCGGATGTGCCGCATCAACAGCCGCAGCGTGGACCTCGAGGCTGATAACGAGTATGCAGAGTCTTTCTTGCTCCACCATGTGGCATGTCATCGGAAAGAGATCTCGTGTCGCCAAGCGCGTGTTGGTGTCGTGTAACATTCACCACGTTTAGACCACGCAGGCTGACGATCCCTGTGACGGATTTTGTTCCTTCCAAGGCTGTATTGCGAGAGGAGAACAATGGCAGCAACGTCTGCATCTTGAATGATGACATATATGCAGTGGGCGGCCTGATGGAGGATTTCCAGTGCATGCGGCTGTCCGCTGCTGAGCTGCATGCCGCCAAGGATAAGGCCTGTTCTTCATGGTCACAGTGCATGAGAAAAGTCCGCCGATGATGTACGTGGACCGGTATGAGTGGTAGCGATGGATGGATGCGAATTTTGTCATCGTATTGTGCAGTATTGAATTGGCAACGGTTGCCGGACGGAGCATCAGCTGGCCGTGAAGGATGAGAGAGCGTGATGGTTGATGTCAGCCTCAGGTCCATCGCGTCGAGGTCTTCGCAGCGGAACGACCGACCCTTGCCGGCGACGAGTGAGCTGATCTCATGATTCCTTCTCCTACGAAAAGAAGCAAGGCTCTGCACGGTCGCCACATTGCCGTCCATCCGTGCGTGCGCTTGACCGTGCGATGGCCTCGAGTGAGTACTCGGCCCTCCGCTCGGATATGGACGAAGCGAAAGGAGTTGGCAAGAAACAAGGATGGCGATCGTTAGACATCACGTCGGACAGGCTCAACGCAAGACGCGAGACAACACCCTGTCTGTCTTTGGTTCTCTTTCCATGTCATTGTTGTCGAGGAGCATGGAGCGAAGGATTGAAAAGTTCCAATAGGTGCGAACCGGCGGAATCGCGGCTAAACTTTTCCTCAAACTCGCCTTCCCTTCCCCCATCCGCACTACCTTACATCCTCATCAGACGCGACATCACGCCGCATCTACCGATCACAGTAACACCAAGCGGAGAGCGGCGCTCGTGCAAGCCTCCAAGTACAGGCGAAATCAGGCCATGCAAGGCTGCGTTGCTCTGACTAAGGTACGAGATTAGGTGCTGAGCCACTGTAGCTACCCTCCTCGACAGCGAGAGTCCCATGGTCCTCGAACCGAACGACACACGCAGGGTCGTCAGCGACAGCGGCCTTGCTGCAATTCTCCGAAAGTCTGTCGACCGCATGCACAGTTCCGGACGATACATTGTCCGATTTGAACTTTTCCGAAAGACCTTAATATAGACGCTGCAGGACCTGATCATCCCGGGACGGGGGGAGCTCATCCTACGCACACTTCGGCTTCATGGCAACGACCGCTCGACTCCGAAGGACGACGTGCTCACCGGTGATGTCGATACCAACTGAGCTATGTTTGGGTACAGCACGTCTACTCGCCATCGTGTTCCAAGGATACCGCCAATCCCTATGCGAATGCGAAGAGACAGATCCCTGTCCATAGTACAACTTCCTTGCGGGTCGCCTTACCTGGCTGCCAACAAAAGTAGAATGCGGAATTGAGATACAGCTCCAGGGTCACATCCACTGGATCATCCTACAAGCACGACTACACTGGTCGTCTGCTTGCTGACCGCCACTTTGGTCATCTCAGCACGATCGCTCCCACAAAATCCCGCACAAGCTACGACTGTGCATCTCGATGGCTCTCGTAGGAGACTCAAGCCTGCCGAGCTCCGAACAGAGGCGCAGAGTTCCTGTTCGGGAATACGATGTAGTATTATCGTAGCGCCCACGTTGTGCGGCGTCGAGAACCCGGTGCCGATTCCTCTGAGATCTTGGAGTGAGCAAGTGGATATCGATATCGCTCCTGCGCAGCTACGACGTGGCGAGGTTCAGCCTTGGCTCGCGAGTCGCAAGATTGGTCTGTATACCGCCTGGTCTCTCGCGTGTATGTTTGGCTGGCACCCTCAGTTTCCCTGCATTGTGTGTACCTGTCTTCACTCGAGGCGTCCAGTCCTGGGAACGAATCACCTACCCTCCGTGTGACAAGGGAGTATATATTGATCCCCATCGTGCATCGAAACGGATCTCCCACGCATGTTCGATTTGCATTCACCACACTCGCCATCAACATGAAACTCCTTACCAGTCTAGCGGCGATCGTGTCCGTCTCGCGGGCTTTCGTTCTGCCAGCTGAGCGTCTGTCGTCCGAATTATCGACCATTGAAGAAAGACAGACGGCCGATCCGGAATGCGTTCACGGCCCACAGACTCGTCGATGCTGGTCTGGCGGGTACAGCGTCGCCACGGACTTCGATCTCAAGCATCCTGAGACTACTGTGACACGATCGTACACCTTGACGATAACAAATACAACATGCAATCCGGACGGCAATGGAGAGCGTCTTTGTCAATTGATCAATGGTCAATACCCAGGACCAACAAGTGAGTTCCTCAGTATTCTTTGAGAACATTACCTAGCCCGGCGATCTAACAACGCCGTAGTCACTGCCGACTGGGGTGATATCCTCTCTATCAAGATCATCAATAAACTTCAAGACAATGGAACTGCGATTCACTTCCACGGCGTGCGGCAGCTCAATACCTGCGGTGCGGACGGCGTTCCAGGTATCACACAATGCCCGATTGCTCCGGGTGCTGAGTTCACCTACGTATTTCGAGCGACTCAATTTGGAACGTCTTGGTATGTGAGGACTCCAGCTACTGATTGAGCTACGGACTGATGAAACCTCATTCAGGTATCACTCACACTTTTCGAACCAGTACGGTGATGGAGTCGTTGGTGCTATGGTCTTCAACGGTCCAGCTACCAGCAATTACGATGTCGATCTGGGCCCATACTCCCTGACAGACTGGTGAGCTCATTTCTTTTCTGCGTCGAGCTCTCCATTCTGACACGCTTGGTCAGGTACTATGACACGGCATTCGAGACTTCAATGCAGTCCATGATATCTCTCCAAACTCAAGGAGGACCACCGAAAGCCAACAACATCCTGATCAATGGAACGAACAAGAACGCGGCTGGAGGCGGAGCTTACAATGAGGTCACAATCACCAAGGGCAAGAAATATCGTCTTCGTCTCATCAACATGTCTGTCGATCAATACATGCGGGTCTCACTCGACGGCCACAAGATGACGGTCATGACATCCGACTTTGTTCCTATCAAGCCTTATGTGACGGAGACCCTGCTCATTGCTATAGGACAGCGCTACGACGTGGTAAGTCTTTACAGCCAAATCTCGTATCGACTGAAGTCGCACTCACATCCTCCAGATCATCACTGCCAACCAAACCGCTGGCTCCTACTTCTTCCGCGTCGATCCCGCCGCCGACTGCTTCGCCGCCAACGACCACTTCGGCCGCGCAATCTGGACCTACTCCGACGTCTCACCTGCCACTCCTCCCGAAAACCCCTGGCCCGTACCCACAACCCAGTGCCTCGAACCGTCCGAAATGGCGCCCTACTGGAAACAAGCCGTGCCATCCAACTCCTTCTCCTCCGACGTCACCCGTCTGAACGTAAACATCACCACGGGCGAATTCCTTCCCGACCCAGACACCATCGTGGTGTGGGCCATCGACGACCAAAACATCAACGTCAACTGGAGTCGACCGACGGTCTCGTTCGTCGACGAAGGCGACACGGGCTACACGCCCGAAATGCACGTCATGCATCTCCAAGACGAGGGCAAGTGGAATTACTACCTTATCCAGCAGACGGGTTCGGCACCTCCAATCCCGCATCCGATCCATTTGCATGGACATGACTTTTTCGTTCTGGGTCAGGGATCTACTGCGTGGGATGGGACGGCGACTTTGAATTTTGCGACGCCGCCGAGGAGGGATACGGCAACTGTACCGGGTGGAGGGTGGTTGGCGATTGCGTTTCCGTCGAATAACCCTGGTATGTTGATCGCTGTTTTCCTTTTGGATTCGTGATGCTGTCGCTAATGAGATGTAGGAGCATGGCTTCTTCATTGCCACATTGCTTTCCACATTGGTGAGGGACTAGGCATGCAATTCATCGAGGAGGCCGGAAAGATCGTGAAGCCACATGGGTATGATGAGACGTGTTCCTCGTGGAGGGCGTATGAGAAGGGCATGTATTATCCAAAGCATGATTCGGGGCTGTGATGGAGACGCCTATTCTGTACTTTGATTCATAGATTTTCTTGCTCTGGGAACAATGTCCTGGTAGATTGATGCTGTGGACCCACGGGACAATGGCATGCATGGAATGGGAAGTACACTGGAGGCAAGCCTTGCTTTTTCTGCATGCTGAAGGGGCCGTAAGGATGATATTCATTGCAGCTCAGTCGATGCATCGGCAGTCCTCGTACGCAGTCCCCGTCACCTATAGACATTGATCGTACACGAACGCAGCACCGATTTCGACGGCCCATCTCTTACAATCGACGCCATCCGGTATCGTCCTATCGCGACCTCACCGCCTCGGAAACCACGGATCCGGACTTTCCTCCCTTGACACACTATTCTGCATCCTCGCAGCGCTTTCGCCTGTCTCTCTCTGTGCCTGCACCTCCTTCTCCCTCCCCTTTGACGCCCTTTCCCTGGGTGTCAGACCATCACCGTCAGGAAGAACAGTCATACTCGGAGCCCCGAGCGGATTGCGCCATGTGATATTTGGGTCTGGCGATGGCGCGATCGAATCGTTCGGAGGACGGGGTTCCACAACAGGCGGAGCCAAAGACGGCGATGCCATCGACTGCGAAGTCTCCGGCGCAGTCCATTTTGAGAGCGAAGGCGAGTTCGAATTCGAGTCCTGATTTTTCGCAGATCCGCTGGTGAACGTGCTGGTCGCACGTCCCTCGTAGACGCAATCCCGCGTCAGCAGTCCTGACTTGATACACGCCGTACAAGGCTGCCCTTCGTCGCATTTTTTCTTTCCTGCTCTGCAGGCCATGCAGCTGACTTTTGCTCTCGCCCCGTTCGCACCGGGATTGACGAATTTGAACCCTCCGTTCTGACCCATTACACCTGTACCGTAGACAGGTGGCGTGTAGAGTTGGCCTGGAAGGCTCATCGTCGCGCCGTTCCTTTCTATTGGTTTCAGTGTCGCAAAGAGGCCCTGACCCTTGGGATGAGAGGCGACGGGTTGTCCTGCTTTGGGCGCTGGCGCTGGTTTCGTTGGTCGAGCTTGTGCTGGTCGAGCGTGCGTCGGTGTGTATGGAGGTGGATATGGTGAAGGATATGGGAGGCCGCCTCCTGGCATCTGTCGATTGATAGGAACCGGAGGTGGGACTTGCCAGGACGGAAGCTCGTAGTTGACGGGAGGTGGATTGGTGTTTTGAGCTTGTTGACGCGTGGCGTTGGAGCTGGTCGGGAAAGGAGGGGACTTGTTATCCGAGACGTTGGCAGATGAGGATTGACGGAGGATGTCGGCAAGGGAGAGGGGTTTAGCTGCTGAAGTGATGGGTGTTGAAGACTTTGGTTGACCGCGCTTCCGTTTCAATGGACGTTCAATGTTGGAGCCGGAAGGTGGAGCATCTCCGTACACGGGCTGGTCGTACATTTCTGCACAAAACTTCGGATAAGCAACGATCGGTAGTGATCTATCGCCTAACGAGAACGTACCTGGACTCTCAGCCCCGTGCGCCTCAGCACTCACAGCCGGGGCACGACTATTATACAGCCTCCTTGACCCAGGCGGCGGCCGTTCCGGAGGCTTTCTCTCCGCGACCGTCGAATGAATCGCATAGTGTCGATAGTACACATCCACTCTCTGCCTCGCCGTGCTGAACTTGACGCTCACACTGCCCTTGCAATCATACGTCGGCTTGCGTGGACCGCGGCTGAACTCTCCACCCTTCAAGTGCTTCGCCGTGCGCTGATATCCATTTGCGTGCCGATCTTTGTTCTGCATGCTGTCCTGACAGATGTACGAGAATCGTGACCCTTCTTCATCCTTGGCCGCCCAGGCGTTGTTGAAGCTGTACCGGAATCCGTCGATCGCTTCGAGGGCTTGGATTATACCTCGCGAGGCGGCGCGTTGGACGATGGCACGCTCCTTTGGCGAGGCGACGTTTACGATTGCAGATATTGGAGCCTGCGGATATGCAATATCATTAGAAGCCGGGCTTCCGTCTGTATTCGGAACCGTACAGCTCGTCTTGAATTCGGCGGGCAAGTCCTGCTCCCCGCCGTCCGAGTAAGGTCCGACTCCAGGTCGAATGAGCGGCACGATGGCATTGCCGCTGAGGGAGAGTTCGCTGGTCGTGCAAGCGGGAGCATCGCTGATAGCGGCATCGGCGCATTCGTTTCGCAGGGCGTTGGAGAGATCGACGAGGGAGTCGAAGCTGCCATAGTGGGAGGTGGGTCTAACGAACACTTCTTGTCCGACGCCAGGATAATCCGAGCCTCCGCCAGCACGCGAGCCAAAAGAGACTCGTGTGGAGGACATTGTCGTCAAGTCATTGTGGGAGTGCTACCTTATGGTGGTCTGAACACGGTCGTGGTTGCGTTGGAGTACGCGCCTCTGGACCCTGGTCGCCAGACACAAATGCAGTTAGCGTGATATAGCATGAATCGAAAGGCTCAAACAGTATGAAAGCCTCCATGCAAAGAATTGTATTGAAAGGCCGGACGAGAGGCAAGCGATCCAAGTAGGCTCTTAGGAAAGAGCAAAGAACAGTTTGGGGTATCTGGATAAGTCCAACGCCTCGCTAAATCATGCAGCGAACGATTCCTCCACCAAGTCTCTTCTCTTCCTGTATGCCATGCCGTCTATCCCTTGTAATTCTTACAGCCAACACTGACCACCTCCTGCCGCCCCTTTGCATCCACGACCATCGCCGTCAGCCTTCCTCCCGCCACGCATGCGGAGTCCAAACCCTTCGACCAGCGGTTCAGCTGCAAACCCTCATGACTATCATGCCCATAGATGACCACCTGAGGTTTGAAGTGGCCATGCTTCTTCTTCTTGCCAAAGAAACTCTTCCACAGATCGCCGATCCACATGCTAGGCTCCAAGTCGGGAAGGCTCTTGATCTCCTCTTCCAACTCGAAGAGCGTGGACTTGAAGCCTTCCATCGACGCTCCCTTGAAAATTCTGGAGTTGTACCAGTTCCATACATCGAACCACGGCTTCTTATCCTTTTCCTTCTTGTCCGCACGTAGCACGCTCGGAAGGTGCGTCTTGCGGTTGATGCTCCGCATGTTTATGACGAAGTACGGGTCCTGTTTCTCCAACTCCACACCGGGAACCAGGCCTGCGTGAACCACCAGGATGTGTTCGGCGATGGGGCTGTGCCACTTATTCGTCGGTTTGGAAGCGAGCGGCAGAGAGGGAATGTGCAGCATCAGCGGCATGTCGCGCATGTAATCCAGGTGCTTAGGCTTCAGCTTCTCCAAGAGCTTCCGATCTTTCTTTGACCCCTTCGATCGCGATTCCTCAACTTCGTCATCTGTTGTCTCCATCTCTCCATCCACGAGCATGCTCTTGGCAGCGACCAGTAGTCGGTCTTCGTGGTTACCTCTCACGCTCGTAGCATTCAACCTGATCAGCTCGTCCAGAACGCCAACATTGTCCGGTCCCTTGGAAACCGTATCTCCCACCAAGACCAAGTGATCCAAATCCTCGTTGAAATCCACCTTCCGTAACAACTTCAACAATTCCTTTTTACATCCATGCACATCTCCAATGAATACAAGCCTCCTCTTTCCTGCTTCATCTCCCGACCCACCTGGCAACAGTGCCGGATCCAGCCTCTTCATCCGCGTGAGATCTGGATCGGTGTAGTGTTTGCCTGCTTTTGCGACTCCATACGTCCCGTTGGTCTGATCGAGAAAGCCCTGCTCGTAAGCCCACTCTTCTTCCATCGATGGCCGCACGTGTTGTGAGAAGATGTAGAACGTCGCCACCACAAGGAAGATCGTGAACGCGATGAGACGGCGTATACGACGTGTGGTGGACAGATTATCGCAGATAATCTGGTCGTGGTCTTCAAGGTCGGCTGGTGTGAGTGCATTCTGTTGCCATTTATTGTCGACTTGGTGGATGAGAGGGAACTCCTCGGCGCTGAATGGCGGCGAACATGTCGTGTGACCCGTCGGTGATGTGGCGGCCGCATGTAGTCTTGCTTGGAGCTGGCTCAAGGGCTGGTCGTCGTCGCCGAGACTATGGAGTTCGCGGCCCATGGTTGCGACCGGCCGTCCGTCGTCTTCGCTGTTTCGCTCGGGCTTTGACGGTCGTGGTCTATGCAGTGCAACTTCGGGTATTGGGCGGCGCTCAATGTTGTATCATCTGCGGGAAAAGTCGAGAATTTGGACGCAGGTACGACGCGAGCGCATGCGGGAAGTACAAGACGACGTGCAAAACTCCCGGGAGTTTCACGAAGCGTTTGGAGAACGACGTCACCTGCACTGGACTGACTTGCGCACGTGTGACTTTGACACGCTTTCAGTCACTGCCAGAACTCAACAAAGCATCGAGCACGACGACACTCTTCTCCGACCGGAATGCGCTCGACAATGAAACTTCTCCTTCACAAGCTTTGCAACGGCTCGAGAGGTATCGGATCATCTCCGTGCTCATGGTCGTCCTCTGGACACCATTGCAAGTCTTCGCCCGCCCAGAAACCATTCAGTGACCACCACCACGGATGAATGCAGATGCGTGGAGTACCGAGAGAATGAGCGTTCTCCTTGACAAAGCGATACTTCTTGAGTATCTGCATGGAACTACGAACCGTCAACTCTTCAGACTGCGACAAGGACAGGACTTCTTCCTTCAGGGTGGAACTGAGTCATTCCACTGACCATCGTCAAGAATGACACTGGGCGGCAGGTGCAAGCTGAGAACGGTTTCAAGCTTTCGAAGCTCTTGTACATACGTGTCAGAGCCTCGAAGCTTCGTCGTCAAACGCAGCGGAGGGGCATCAAAGTATCGTCAAGACCTCACACGCAGCGTGACTCGGTCAGACGGCCACATTCCTCAGATGGCGAGAGCAGGCGGGGAGATTGCGTGACCGAACTGCTTGTCAGAACGTGATACTCGCACTCCCGATATCGCCGTGTACTCGTCGTCCAGGACAATACACTCACCCCGCGTCTAATAGTATTTGAAGCAATCGTACATTTTGCGCTCCACTCGGAACCAAACACTCCCCTTGTCGAAAGACCGTGGGAGAGAAGACAACGCGATGATACGGCAGCGGTGTTATCGGAACTCGTAGAACGGATAGCATAGACAATATGATACACTTTTCAATACAGGACCTTTTCTCGGCGTGGAATCTTCACACACGCATTGAAGTACACCAAGCTCCTCTCTTGGGAGGAGAACCACGGCGACATCTCCTTCCTCGACCACAATAGGTACAATACAGCTGATCCATCCCATCGCTGAAGAAATAACATAGTCTCACTTCAACCCCTTCGGCGGCCCTCGTCCCTTCCCACCTGCACCTCGTCCTCAAAAACATAATTCACCCTTCGGATCTTCCCACTACTCCGGCGATCACTCTTCGGTCCCCTCGGAACCTCCATCTCATCCGCCGCAGCGTCTCGACCACGCTTGCCCAGCGCGGAAGTCGAAGTATGAGTCGACTGTCTCCGCTGCGCTTCGCGAGCCTCGCGGCCTTGCTGGGCGAGTGCGCGTTCTTGCGCGTAAGGGTCGAGGGCGGCGGACTCGGTTGGTTTGGAAATCTTGCTGACTTCGCTGGCTTTGGCGCGGCTGGAACTACCTGAGCCTTTGATCTTGAAGCCGATTTCATCGGATGGTGGTTCGATGATGGTGCGCGTGGGCCGCTCTTCGCGAGTGCTGTGTCGGCCGTCATCGCGGGATGCACGTTCGTGACGGGATGAGCGATGGTTGGAGGAACGATCTTTGTCTTTGCGATCACTTTCGCGGTCATCGTCATCGTCTCGGCGGGAGTGCTTACGACTGCTTCGTCGACTGTCTTTGTGGTCATCGTGTTCGGCTTCGCGCTCGTGATGGGACTTGCTACTCTTGCGGCGGGAGGATTCGTGCTCGTCCTCCTTCTCGCGGCGTCGACGGCGGTCTTTGCTCCGATCGCGGTGAGAGCGGGATGAGCGGTGCTTATCATCTTCGTCTCGGTGGCGGCGGTGACCATCATCAGTGCGAGACTCGGAGCGGGAGCGGTATTTCTTCCCGTCGGCGTCGTTACCCTCGGAGCGGTGTTGGCGACGTTCGCCATCTTTGCGGCTGCGTCGAGAGGATTCGTGATCGCTGCCGGGCGATCGGCTGCGTCTTCGAGATTCGGTCCGCGATGTCGGTCTGTCACGCTCATGTGCAAGACCATTGCTATCACGGGGACTGTCCTCGTTGCGGACGCTGCGGGCGTGCGACTCGGGACGAGGAGTAGGCGTAGAGGTCTTCGGCTTCTGCTGCTGGGCGAGAGATATTCCGGACCAGCCAGTGTTAGGAAGGCCTTGCAAGAAAGCTTTGGGACCCTTGGGAGCATTGATGGGCGGTGCTGGTGCAGGCGCAGGTGTCAACTCCGTGGCGTCGCCGCGAGAGAAGCCGCCGTGTCCACCACGACCGCCACGAGTGCCTGCATGCCCGCGGTCGTTGAAGTTCGTCTGGTTGTGGCCGAAACCTTGCGAACCTTCATCGTACTGCGGGAGAGCGTCTCCGGGCTCGGTGTGGACCACCGATTGTATTTGGGCTAGGCCATCACTTGGTCTGGGTGTTTCGCCGTTGCCAGTGTTTGCATCGTCAAGGACTGCGTCTTCTGAGGGTCAGCAATGTTGGAAAGAGTATGAGAGCAGTCGACCTTACCTTTTGCTGAGGTTCGTTCTCCGTCGCCAGACTCCTGACCCTGCTCGGCATTTTCACCTGCGGGATTAGTATTCTCATGGCTGTTAGTATCTGCGGCCGCGGACTTCTCGAGGTTGACACTCGTCTCTGCATCTCCGCCATTCGCCGACGGACGGTTCACAGGAGGATCGTATGTGGGCGACGCACGACCGGCGGCTGCGGCTGGATCGACCGCATTGGAGCCCGTGCGCTCGCGCTGGAACCCTCCCGGATTCTGTCCCGGTCCAGTGGGAATATTTTGTGGTTGTTGGTTATTGTATCCCCCGAACTGATTGTTGAAGCCGCCGTTGTTGTATTGATGCTGCGGCTGGTTGCCCCAACCACCACGACCGCGGAACTGGTTACCTCGACCACCTCTGTTGAAGCGTCCGTATGGGCGACCGTAGCCGCGATCATTAGAGAAATTCTGTCGGTGAGCAGGGCCGTAACTTGATTGAGAGTATCCTCCTTGATCATGAGAAAATCCGCCCATGCCATTCATGCCGTTGCCGCCCATGCCGTTCATCCCCATTGGCCCTCCCATCCCTCCCATATCACCGCCGAAGTTTCCTCCGAACATCATTGACGGATCCATGCCCATGCCTGCCATGCCTGCCGTTCCGTTCAGCCTGGAAAAGGCGCGAGTTGACGATTGGAAAAGTTGAGACTTACCCATCATGTTCATGTTCGGCATACCCATGCCCCAAGCGCCCATATTCATCATCGGGTTGAATCCATTCATTCCGTTCATTCCGTTCATCCCGTTCATCGCGTTCATGCCGGGCATTCCGGTCATGCCGCCCATGCCCATCATGCTGGGTCCGAAGTTACCAAACTGGTTATTATTGAAGTCCATGCCTTGCTGTTGTTGGTCCATCTGCGTATTTGCATCGGATGCATTGAAACCTTGCTGGTTTGAAATCCCGGCTTGAGCAGCTTGTTCGCTTTGACGCTTCTGCATTTCCTCGGGCGAAGGCATATCAACATTTATTGTGACACCATCATCCTCGTACTCGTCCTCATCATCGTCCTCGTCTTGTTCGTCACCAACACGCTGAGTGCCATCACCGTTAACCTCGTCGGCGCCTTCATCGTTCCAATCACCATTTGCAATGCCTTCGCCGTTGATCTTGACTTCCGGCTCAACCGCGGTAGCCTGGAGAGTGAGATGGTCAGTACAAGAGTGACGATTGGAAAGTGGGTTTGAATGAATGCTTACCTCGAGACTCGGGGTTGCGCCTTTGCCATCATGGGCAACAGAGTTCTGCACAGCAAGTTGCGGGACCACGCTCTCCTCACCACCAGCTCCTGCAGCTGTGGACTCTTCGGTCGTAGGCGTCGGGACCACAGCAGTGTTCTCGTTTTTCTCCGGCTCTTGCACTTGGCTCGCAACCTGGCTTTCCAGCTCCTTGGCTTTCTTCAGTTCAGTCTTGAGGAACGCCTTGACAGTCAACTGCAAAGACTTCGCGGTAATGCAGGAATCGGCCGAGAATGGAGAATGGTCGCAGATCGGGCACTCGGTGGCAGTCATCGAAGTGTGGCCTGGGAGCCATGTCAGCTGTGCGCCTCTCCAGCGCCGATGCGTGAAACTCACAATCATGACAGATGGTATTGTCGCAGCAACATAGGCGCATCGCGCCCATCGCCAGCTTATCACAGGTAACACATCGTAGCTTCTCGGGTATCTGAGCTGGGACAAGAGAGCTGCGACTTGGTCAGTGACGCGCTCCAGTGTGTTGTGGTGAAGCTTGTCAAGATATACGCACCGACCCAGCTTCAGCGAGTCGGGATCCATTGCAGCCATGGTGTGTCGGTTGAAAGGAAAGCGGGCGCAGGCAGCTGCAGCCACGGAAGAAGAAGCCGCAGCTCAGTCGGCGCCGGTCGTCGTTGCTGTCCTCATCGGCGGTGATGATGGTAGAGGAGCGATCCACGTGGAGTGAGGCGGCAGGAGGGATATCGATGTGCGCGGAGGGGAGTGTTTGTCCGTGGTTGATGAAGATTTGGAGGCAGCGTTTCCATGTTCAGTCGCGTGGTGAAGAAGTGGTGGACCCTTGTCGAAAGCCGAACCAGTAGAATACCGCGCTTGGCATGAAATCAACCTCACTTCACAAATGCCCATTCATTCGAGGATTTGATCGAAATAGTGATTGAGATAGTAAAACAAAAAATCGGTTGACCTGCTACATTTGCACGCCGCATTTGTTGCGCCGCGAAAACAATGTCTTAATCAAAATATTCAACCGAAACGACGTCAATATATAGACTCCGTGCTCGGCCGAATAAAGTTCAGGTTGTCGACCTCGCCTCTCGCTCCGCCGGCCACGGCAGACCAAGGCTTCGACATAGCATTGTACACATTTCTGCGGCCATGATTCTTGGCCAAATAGCATGGCTCGATTGCTTCGCCTTTCTGATCTTCCTCGCGCCGCAACTCATCATTCACGTGGGCCTTTTCCGGACGGCATGGGTCGGCATTAAAGCATTGCCATTCTTACGTCAGTACTCCCATGCCTATCTAGATCGGCTAGATATACCAAAACATTTCTGACGCGAGAAAAAGTACTTCGATTACCACACAACCTCATCAGAGAACGATACTTCACCGCCAAGAAGAACAGATCTCCATTCGTGCAGCGGGCGACACTATTCCAAGATCTCGTCATCCGAGTCGTTCGATATGCTTTCTCGGACATTCCCGCCGCGGTCGGCAAGGTCTTCTTCAGCAAATGGGTCGCTCTCCCATTCATCAAGATCCGAATGCTGCGGCACGGCATCTGGAAGAGTCCCATCTACTGGCGTGAGGTGAATGAGGTACAACTAGCAAGCCCGTTCGATCGGCCAAACACAAGCTAATCGTTCCATCTTTCTCAGGACGGCCGTAAAGGCATCTACGCCATCCACGACAGCTCCCGCCGTCCCGACATCGTTGTATACTACTGCCACGGCGGCGGCTTCTCCATGGGCTCTTCCTTCTTCTACCTCGAGTTCCTGCTCGTCTGGTTGACTCTCCTCAAAAACGCCGGCTACGCCAATCCAGCCCTCTTCGCTCTCGAGTACACCCTGGTTCCGACCGCCACTTACCCGACTCAAGTCCAGGAGGCGTTGGCAGGCTACAAATACGTCCTCTCGCTCGTCGACTCACCCTCCCAAATCTGCGTTTCCGGAGACTCGGCCGGCGCCACTTTGATTCTCAGCCTAATGCTCTGCGTCTCCGGATATTCAGGCCTGAAGAACAAAATGCCGGGTCTTGCGGTGATCATCTCTCCTTGGGCGACGATCATCTCGCCGAAGAACAAGAACACCGCTTCCGACTACCTCAACGCGGAGAGTTTGCATCTCTATGGTACGCAGTATATCGGCGAGAACGGCTCGCAAGACAATGCGTTGGTTTCTCCGGGAACTTGTACGGATCTGAGCTGGTGGCGGCGAGCGAGTCCCAGTCAGGGATGGTACTTTATCTATGGGTCCGAGGAAGTGTTTGCGCCGGAGACGAAGGATTTAGTAGCGAGGTTGAAGAAGGCGGAGGTGACGGTGGAGGAGCATGAGGAGGAAGGGTGGATTCATGCATGGCCGGTTGTGAAGCTGTTTTTGTGCAATGGGCAAGAGGAAAGGTTGAGTGGGTTGAACAGGATGGTGGCTGTCATGGCTAAGAGGATGAACAGGCGGAAGGCGGATTGATGTGTAAAGGAATGAATCCATGTATGAATTGAAGAACAAATTTGCTACTTCCATCATGTCGCGCAGTGACCGCTCGGTGCGCAGGGCCCACGAGAACTGACGACATTCTTGCATAGGTTTCTCATCTACAGAAGCCAATGGGGACGCGGGGCAACCGCCCCTCTTGCCATCAAGTCTGGACGCTGAGAAGTACGACCTCTTCGATCTCTGCTGCGAGTGCGTCCATGCTCACAAGCGAAAACCAATCGGCGCTCGTCATCTTCGTCTCAGCACGTTCCTCCGGGTTCTCCATCCAACGTCGCATGGAATAGCTCAATTCTCCCTGGAGACCTGCCCTCCTTGAATGCGGGAGACCAGGTCGTTTCGCGTTCCAAACGTTGTCGGTGTCCGAGCGTCGATGCGGAGCAGTCGTGATGCTTTTGCGGAGTCCAGTACTCCCAGTGTCTGTTGAGCAGGAATTGTCTTGAGTCTTGCTGGCCGAATAATTGTGGTCAGGCTTGTCGGAGGGTTCAGCATGGTTTGTTCCAGGCGGACGGCAACTGTTGTTCGCCATGGAACTGCACAATGGTCAGTGGTCAATCCCAGAGTTGAGCAGAGAGTCGTGACACACGAGGACATCTTCGTGTCAAGGCGCCGAACAAATGCTGTCCGGAGTGAACTTGAGGAATTGGAGTATGAAACAGCTCGTGTACTGACGGATGTCGTCAAAAGTCGAACGAAAATTGAGATATTGGAAGTGCCGGGCGCGGTTCATGTACGAGCAGCCTGGCATCTTGACTTCGGCCACACGCCACACTACCTTGCCATCAACCTGGTCGATGCGACTGATTGTGACGATGTCGATGCATAGCCAAGTTGCCGTGCAGCGTGATGATATAACCCGATACGAACATGATTCGTCGGTCCGACTGTGATCCTCAAGCAAGACAAAGGATGCTGCGGAGGCGGCATCGAAGTGACCAACCACGGAGCCTGGCACTCTCGCCTATCGAATGTGCATGAGCACAGCCGAACGATCGAGGGGAACGGGTTGAAGGAGGCCGGCATGGAAGATAGTGTAGTCCTAGACGCCGGATACTGAGCCGACAGTCGGGACATGAATGCCGGGCGCGGTCGCCGGGAGTGATGACACAGATACCGCGAGGCTCTGGTACTTCGCAGGCCCAAGCGCCGGCCCGAACTCCCCGCAGGAGAATGGGTATATGCGGCGGGGAGACTGCATGCAGTAGCGAACGCAAGGCAATTCTCCTGGAGTTCAGGCAACAAGAAGCAGCCGAGCGTGGGATGATAAGACGGCACCGTCAGACACAGCCGCGGCGTTTGATTCTTTGAGGGCGCGCTATTTCCGCCCGCTATTCGCGGCTATAATCGGTAGAGAGACAGAATGGTCGAACAGGACGAGTCCCTGTGTTTGCGTGAGCTGGCATAAGCAAGGGCCAGAGAATTGAGACCTGGCATCGGGCCACCCGTGTTGGCAGTCAACATGACCCTCACGACCGGAACACCTTCACCTTCTGCCTGATGCTCTTCCTGCACACAGGACAAGCTGCATGTGTCCTCGGTCTCGTCCTGTCATGCGCCATAGTCGGAGAGTGCTGATCACTGCACCATTGGCACATTGTTAGATGACCGCATGGAAGCATCGCGATCGTTGCCAGCTGGGAGTAACAGACTTGACATTCGAGCTTCAGCGTCATCTGCTCATCTGTCATGGGCTGCTCCGGTCTACCAGAGTCTTTCGCATCCAGTCCGCGATTCTCACCGTCTGACTCTTCGTCTGACTCGGACAAGGTCGCGGCAGGCCGACCGTCGTTGGCCATGGGACGTGGGACGTCTCTGAGCGAGTCTCGCAATCGACGACTTGACATCGTCTCCGCTGGGACGAAACCATTCTGTTGTAGCCGTTCATAAGCTGCACGGGTCTCGGCATCGCGGCTCGCCATCTGTTCGAGAAGAGCTGTGGGGCCTGCGTTCATAGCCACCCGCCCAGCAGCAACAGCGACATTCATTGTGGCTCTTCGTTGCGTATCGAGCTCAGATCTGGAGTGATCTCCTTGGCGAGCGGCCTCTCGCCTCTCATCTTCCAGGGTAGCACGCCGAGTACTTTCATCGGTCGTGAGATCATTTGGATCTTGCTCATGGATGTGCCGTGCGAAGTCAAAAGTAGGCTCGTGTCCGAGCATCGATAAAAGGATCCGTCGATCAGGTTCGCTTCGATCGCCTCGCTGAAGTCTGTACAACATCGCAAGCTGCTCTGGTGCACTCAGGCCCGACATTCGCCGTAATTGCGCACTCATTTGAAAGGCTTCCGCCATGACCTCGACGTCATGCACTATGATGAGCCCAGATGAGATCAGATCAAATGCGTCCGACGTGAAAGTGATCTGCTCTCCTCGCTCGCGTCTGCGGCGGTTCCTCTCTGCTGGTAGACAGACACCCCAGATCAGGGACGTATTGGACATGATGTTCTCGATAGACTGGCGAGAGGACACGTCCAAGCTGTTCGTTTCAAGTTGAATGAGGAGATATGCCACCGTAATCGAGTCAAGCTCCTGGACCGCTGGTAGTCCCAGGACAACGCTACGTAGACCGTCCGGATATGACAAGGCAGATAGGACGAAGGCGGCGTCCAGTCCACGGTCGTTGTTGTTCGTTGGATCGTCGTCCAATTGCTGTCCCGGTGATCCAGCAACGACTGCAGTGTCCGCCAAGATGTCTCCCGAATTTCTCGCGAGTGGTTCATCAGCCGGACTGGGCTCTATTTCCGGTGCCTCGTTGATCGCAAGCGAGGAGTTTCGCTGGTGTCTGCCATTTCTCTGGGAAGTCATGGGCGAGTCGCCGGCGGCATGGCCGTTTGCAACATCTGCCGATGTGTCTTCCTCGGGCGCAGAAACTCGCTCCTGACGTTGCAGGAGTAGCGAATAATACTCTTCCAGCTCATGTCCCTCTTCTCTCGCACTCAAGCCAGATCGTGGGTAGATACCAACCATATTGCCAGTGGCCTCTTGCCGAGACCGCGCAGCGCTGCGACCGTCAGCTCCAAGCGGCCGTGGCACGCCCCAAACATCCCTCTCTTGCTGTTCCAACTCCATCAATCGCGCAACAGCCGTCTCGCCTCCAGACCTTGCTTCATCTGTCAGTACCTGTCTTAGAGTACGCTCTTCTCTCCGCACTTCTTCTGCGGCGCGGAAGCGCTCAATTGCTCTGTCGAACATGCCGCCAATCGGAGATTCATAGTTTTCGCCTTGGGCAACGACTTCCTCTCGAGTGCCAAACGTGCGCATGTAATTCTCCGTTGTTCGCTGCTCGTTTTGTACCTGCCGCAACCGCGACTGTGAGTGACGAAGCTCCTGCTCCGCGAGATCCAACTCTCCTGCAGCTTGATCCCGGCTTCTGCGGGCTTCCTCGACATGCTGTCTGGCCTCGTCGACTCGGCTCTGAATGCTTGTAAGAGTGCGATCGTTCTGAGTCATCGGAATGTTGCTGGCCAGCGTGTTGACGCTATCAATTGCTCGTTGCGCCTCTTCATGCGAGGGTACTCCTGCAATACTGTCGAGGGTACGTCCAAGATCGGACAGCTGGTGTGAAGCTTCCGTGTGGTCTGGCACACCCTCTCCGAGATCACGAAGCCCAGAGACCACACGTTCGATGCCACTGCGCATCCTGTGCAGCTCCCGACGCAAAGCTGCCACTCGGCGAGCCTGATATTCACGATTACGAGATCCAGCTGCAACCATGGATTGTGCGTGGACATTGTTGTTCTGAGGTTGCATGTGGGCTGCGGAGTCCTGTTGTTCCGCCGTCGAAGCGCCACTACGACGAGCTGGCCTTTCCTCAGCAGCTGCAGCCTCGAAAAGCTGGTCCAGAGTCTGATCAAGTGTGGGCCCTGACTCGATGGGTTGTTCATCCGTCTGTTGCTCTCGAGCTTGCTCTCGTTCTCTTTCTTCCATTTCGCTGCGTTCTCTTCCAGCACGCAGTTCCTCCAACGTTCGCGGTAAACAGCCTGGCGAAACGTCTTTGAAGTCCTCTCCAAGTACAGCAACTCGCTCTTCGCTTCCGTCATCTCTTTTGACTATTCTGTAGCCTTGGTGGAACTCATACCAGCGATTGAGGAAGTCGGTACAATCTGGTACTTCCGGTATTCTGGTTTGTGCCGTGCGAAGACCCGAGGCTTCCACTCGATTCTGCCAGAACTCTTTGCAAAACCAGCAATATCTTTGCCATCTTGTCCCACGAAGTACGAATCCAACGCCGTCGATGTACGTGCTGTATGATGCCGAATGCCCTCGCTCATCGTAGCAGGCGCAACACTCACCTATTGACGACAAGCGACAGCTGGACGGTAGTTTGTGGCGGCAGTAAGAGTCCAGGACTGGATCTCCGCCCGTCAGTGTGCCCATTGCGTGCCAATGTAACGTTTGTACCTCGCTGGAGGTGCGGCAATCGTGATGTCGTCGAAGGTGACTAAGCGATAGGGAGCTCCGCGAGTGACCTCTCCTCTTCTCGCCTTCATTCACTTACATCGCTCTTGCCGCACTAGTTGATGGCCGACAACATTTTGATCGTACGATTCCCGCCCACGCTCACGCCATGCTTCTTATTCTGAGTTTCGCAAGACTCCCAAGCGATGTCACGTTCCCATGATTCCATTGCCATGTCGCACGAGGTTTCTCTCGGTACATAGCGGCCTGCAATTTGGAATATCGTCCCTGCCAGGTCTTGTCCCTGTGCCAACTGGAACGTTCGGACAGACTCGGTTCCTGATCTCCGACATGTGCTGTGCGATTCGCTCTGTCGTGACGCATCGGGAAGGACTCCGACAAAGTGGGCTCTGTTCCGAGGTATCTGGTCAACAGTCAATCAGGAGCTTGCATCTCGATCGATCATGCAAGGTACTTGTGTCAGCTTGTATTCGTGGCTACGTTTCGCCCAGATCAGGCTGAGCCACGATACCAAAGTACAAAGTCCTTGCACCACATCTCAGCCCTGTACGGGAAGTGGAGTGACGTCCGCCATCGCCACGATCGTGCGCCTGCGGCTGGCTGCCGATGTCAGGAACCGGTATGTTTCCGAAATCACGCGGTAGAATCGTTCTCCCCGCTGCAGGAGCAGGCTTCATGTCCAGCCGTAAAGCAACGTGCGTGCGGACTTTCACGAGTTGTGTAGCACTGCACCAGCCGCCTCATCACCACCAGCCACAAATACTCGGCCGACTGCCTTGTGATCTCGAACGCACGCAGGAGGCCATACTCAAAGAGTGGCGTGCATGATATTGGTCGCTGGAGCGGCAGCCCGGAGTCTCGTCATCATACCCAAGCCCCTGATACTCAATACGGCTTCGACAATCGTACCGCGGTTCGTTCGCTTTGACCCATCGTTCGCGCAATCAAAGTGTAACCATATGGCCCCATGACCTACTGGCACTTGTGGACCCAGCTTCCTGGGGCTTAACTCCGATATGTTGCGAGTTTGCGCATGGCCTGGAAGAGTCTACTTTTCTGCTTAGCCAAAGCCAAGCTTATCGGGCTCATTACCTGACTTCAGGACCTCCAATCGCTTGCAGTACACTGCATTGTGGGCGGATGGACCTTCAAGTCCGAACGAGGCACAATGTTCCGCCACTTCCGGGCTCCCCATCTGGGCACATTGAGTTGTGTTTGCTTGCACAACTATCGTCAGATTTGAGTGATATTGCTGTGAAAGTCCCGCACGGGGGCATGACTTCCGACATTTGTCACTGACAGCGTCACAGCTATCGTCTCATCACCCGGCATGTTTCGATAAGCGACGGCGAGATTCCCGTTCCTGACGTTGCGGAACACCCATGGACAAGCGATCGACGGAATTTTTCATTTTGGCTGGGGAGTACTGTGTCTCGAGACTCGTCCTTCTGGAGGCGAGACAGCCAACTGCCTTCCTCTGTGCTGCTTCGATATGAGCAAGAATTCCTGAATGTGCTCGCCCGCACCTCCATCGTCACTTTCCAAGAACGATGAAACTATGGTAAACCAAGCAGAGTTCCGAGCTTATGAGCAACGTGCCATGTATCTTGAAAGTAAATGAGAGCTGGCCTTTGCGTGACCACCGGCGGAGGTCCGTCGGCGCAACACCACTTGAGCTGGTGAGCACCGCAGCGTAGCTTCAAATCCTTGAAGTACGTCAACTGGGCTCGAAGAACAGGTCAGCGGTGCTCACATATAAGAGCATCATGTCTCACTGGGGGAAAAGCCATCTACCGGTCATCACGCATCCTCCGACGGCCGGAGCCCCTTTCAAATCAATCACGATGGCCTACACAATGCCTTCCAAGAAGTCTTCGGCCGGAAAAAAGGGGCACGATCCAAGGTCATTACTCTGAGCTTCACAAACACATACTGGACTGACATTGCTGCTTCTAGAACCCTAGAGCTACTGCAAGGCATGGGCGCCCAGTTCTCGAAAGACCAAAAAGCGGACAAGAAGGCGCAGGACATCGCAAAGAAGCCGGCTTGTGCTGTCAAGGACACGCATTGTCAGAATACAAGTGTTCGGCGTAAATGACCCCATGGTCTTCGAAGTAAGAGGCGTCTTTCAACAGCTGTGGACAGAGCTAATTCTTCAGTAGCCTCCAGATACCTTGATGGTACACTCTGGGGAGTTCGATTGACGTACAAGTTGGACAGTCGTCTGGCAACGAACAATCCCACATTGACGGCCGCAAGAGTACAAGTACTATGATAGATTGATTTTGTAGATGCATCGTTGTGAAAATGCGGGCAACAATCAGCGAGGGCTCGGCCAATGCTGCCAATCTACTTGGAACGTCTCACGTGTGCTCCCATCTGTTCGCAGCAAGTACTTCTAGACATTGCTAGCGCTGAATAGTTCGGTGACTATTCTCCTCCATGAGAATACTACAATCGCATAATGTAGGCTCAAAAATGTGATTTGAGTGGGAGGTTGGATCAGTATCTTTCCGCTGACTGTGTGACGCGAGCTATCAAACTGTTCAATCACCTTGATTGAGAACTCCATGCGAACGATGGTAACACGACACCGCGCTCTGGTTGCGACTTCATTCATCGGATCACCGTGACCAGCATCAGCTATAGCGCTCGCCTCCAGATTCGTCAGACGTGTCCAATGGTGTTAGCAAGGCGCCTGCAGAGCGAACCACGGCAGATCCTTTGCTGTCTCGCACTTTGCTTGCTTCAGCTCGGCCAGCTCCATCTGCCCTCGCTTCAGAGGTAGGTAGTGCGCCGGCATGTTTCAGGCTCGCAAGAATTCTTTCCAACTCAATCTGCTGATCTCGCCGCCTGGCAGCCGTCGCGAACTCCGTCCCAGGTACGTTTGCTTTCCCGCGCAGCCAACCATCATCGGCAGCCGTGAGAATATCTCCTTCGCCTGCCTCGCTCGCCTCGCGCTCAGCTTTGACTTTGAAGTACGCATCATGGCGGACGCTTTTGCCTCTAGGCATGAGCTTTGCGGGACGTATTCGTCGATGAGCCGAGACTGGACGGCTGATCCAGGATTGCTTGTCGATCTTGCCCATGTACCAGCCGACCACGTTGGCGTATGGGTCACGGAGTTGACTGCGAGGGTTCGTCTCCCAGAGGGCGACGGCGCGAGCGTAGTTGTTCTCATCGCCTGTGAGCTGGTCAGTGGCTGCGATGAAAGCAGTGAAGTTCTGTTCAGCGTACGCATATCAAGCGCGAGGTTATAGTCCAAGTCTGTTCTTGCCTTCCACCTGGCGTGGCGGCTCCCGATGCGATCAGTCCGCAGTTGTTTGTTCGTCGCGGTGCGGGACAAGGACTGTCGCACCCGGCAACCCAAGTCAGCGTATTCGGTGGGTATTGCGCTGGGTGCTGAAGCTGTACATGTTCATCGTCATTGTTTTGTATTTGTTTGCAAGGGACGAAGTGCCTTTAGTAGTAATTGTCAAAAGGAAGGAGATGATAATGGCGTTGAATGGTCTTTCCAGAAGACTCTGTGAAAACAAAAGTGAATGGATGTATTGAAGGAAGAGGACGATGATTCTATCTAGTGCGGCGAGGCACACGGAGACGTCTCGAAGACGTCTTACGTGAGAGACTGTCAAAGACAAAGAATTCCTTGTCTTTGACTAGCATGATTCTGTCCAAAATTAGTGCAATCTGTCGACGGCAAGTAGACAAAGGACTACTCGGCCAGGTTTGGAGACAGCATTTCCAGAACTTGTCGCGCTTCACAAGTCCAGTGAGAAGCAGCGTCAATGGCAGCCGACTACAGCCTTTCCCCCAGCGAAGACACAATACTCTCTAGTCGGGCAGCTCGCATGTCTGCTCGAAGAATATATCGCCATCCAGAATACACCTCGTTGCGCCTGACAAGCGATAGATTGCTTCCACAGGAGACTCTGTGTATCGGCATCGTTCCAACGAAGTTTCTTGATGATCCTTTGCCTGATTGCGTAGTGTTTGTGGTACCGTGCAGATCGATTCTCGTAGGGTAAGGTTGGAAGCAGGATCTATCTAAGGGCTCCCCTTGAAGGTATGAAGGTGCTCCTAGCGAAAAAGTCTGCCGTGGTCGCTCTCGGCACGCTGTAAATGATCAAAAGGCCACGGAGAGTGAGCGCAATTGATGATAAGGATTTGTGCCTGGCGAGAAAAGAGAAGAGAAGAAGAGAAGTCGAAGCAAAAAGTCGGGCAGCGGACGGTCACTAGCGCGCGGGTGCAGCCGTCTCCCGCGGCGAAATGTTCAAGATGGAGACGGACTGCACCACTACTGACATCGAGGATTGAGTGAACGAAGTGGTGATTTGCTCCGACATCAACGGACGACAAGATGAATGCTGGACAGAAAAGTGCGAAGCGTGTGGCAGCTGCCAATGGTACGATGGAAGGCGCAGTCAAGGAGACGTATTCGTGCTGACCTCGAACTTCAGTCCTCTCACGCGACACAGTGTGCATCTCCTGTCGATACCGCATAGCAAATGCCCCATCACGACGGCATGCTTCCACTGCAGCTGCCGTCGCCGAACAACCCGCCGACGACTCACATCAATCTTCCAACTCACCAGCACAGGCTACAGGTCCCAAGAAAGCCTTCCGTCTAGTGTGTGGCACCGTGGTCTCTCGCCCACCAGTCCTCACGCGAGAATTGACGTCCTTCGAAAAGGCTTTCTTTTTGTATCAGAAACGTCTGAACGAGCGACTAGCTCTCCCATTCACGCGATACTTCTACATCAAAAAGGATACACCAGCCGATATTGAGTGGAAGCGGAAAGCGGCCGTTCGGAAGACAGCAGCACGAGATGTTGGTGTATACAACGCATACAGCGATGAGGGATGGAATGACGAGGTGTTGGCCGGGAGTAAATTGAGCGAGCCGGAGGACATCGTGGAAAAGTTGATCAGGGATGCGGAAGGAAAGGACATAATCGATGCTGAACCAGTAGGCGACGGGGAGACCAAAGGTCGAACTGTCAGCGGACAGGACTCGTCAGGTGAAGGAGTCAGGAAACCCGTCGGAGAAGTGTCAATCGATAGACCTCTTTCAAGGAGGACGAAGGATGACGAGGAGAACAACACAAAGAGCCTGAACCGGAGGCTGGACCGGAATCTATACCTGCTTGTCAAGAACAAGCATGGACATTGGAGGTTTCCTCAAGATCGATTATATGCTCGAGAAGGTCTGCATCAGGTAAGAATGATGGCTGCCCTTGTTCCACGCATGGAGACTAACTTGGTTCCAGGCTGCCGAACGTGTGCTCCTCCAAGCCGGTGGTATCAACATGAACACATGGGTTGTAGGCAACCACCCGATCGGCTACTACATGAACAAATTCGCAGCACCGATCCTTTCGAAGATCCTGCCCAATCGCCTCGTATCGACAACGACGAGTGAGAAGGAACAGCAGGAATTCGGCGAGAAAGTCTTCTTCATGAAGGTTCGCATATTCGCAGGACAGGCAGATCTCAAATTGAACGAGCTCGGAGATACTGAGTACGAGTGGCTTGTGAAGGAGGAGATTGAGGAGCGAGTGTCGAAGAAGTACTGGATGGCAATTCGGAATATGCTCTCGGCGCGGTAGACGATAGGGCATGTTCGCGGTGTGTATACTACCTGATGGAGACGTGTATATCACTTGTCAATACCTCGGGTCCTCTGACCATCTCGAAGAACGTTGGAAACCCGAATCCGCGCAGAGTCTGCAGCCCCTCTGTCGGTCAATCAGTGCATCCAGTCGAGCTCGTGCGCAATCACAGCTGAACGCATGGCATGGGCTAGCCGTCTCTCTGGCACGATGAAGTCGGAGTTGGCGGACAGGGCGCCAGGGCTGAACGGTCAATCTGGACGCATCTCCCAGGCTTTGCCAAGGACACTTATATGTCTGGTCGGTGAACGGATTGTGGCCCTCGCTGGCGAACGTGATGCAAGTTAGGGTCAAATCACACGGCATGCCTCTTCATCGATACTACACCGATCTTCGATCGACCTGGACCATGCAGCTTGCCATAAAGCCTCCCGCAGCTTCTGGCCAAGCTTGACCTCATGGCGGGGCGAGCGGGCGGTGGAACGAGACCGGTCCTTTCCTGATACAGACTTTGGGTGATCAACACATGCAAAAGACCCCTCGTGAATTGGGTACCTCGTACTTCGGGAGACTGCCAAATCTACGCGATGAGAGCGACATTGACCGACCTCTACAAGATTTGCTCCTGAGGCCGTCATCTGAACGAACCATCTCCGGGGAGTCGTAAAGACAAGGAGAGAAATTCGATTAAATAAATGGATGATCAATCGATGGCTTATCAGCGCACCTCATGTTCTCTTCCCACGACAGGTTGCAACGAAGGCGTCCCTTTCCGACTGGCTTTGCGAATGGCATTCGAGATGGATGTCGACATATCAACCACCCAAGCTGCGACTATAGATCGCGGCCATGCCGATGCAATGCACGAGTTCTTCGACAACGCTCACTTCGCTTCATCGGAGTACGGAGAAGCAGCTCGTAAACACATCTCGGACTTGGCAAACTATGGCGTGCTAGAACCAGTCCATGTCACCATGAAGCCAAGCTCTCTGGGCATTGAGCCTGGCAACTCTGGCCTACTACGTTCTTACGAGCTCTCATGCTATTCGATCCATAGACTTTCAGCCAAGTTGGCCAAGGCACTCCCGACACGATCTTCCAACGTTGTGCGTATCGACCTTTGGAATATTCGATCATGGCTTGTCGAAGAAGCCTTCCGCCAGGCTCCTGGCCAAGGGACGTGGCGACGCGCTTTGGATCTAGATACCCGGACTCAACGTACAAAAGGTGATGCGGCGATGGTGCAATGTCACTTGGCGATATCTGGCATTGCCCATCAAACAGAGCGAAAAACCTCGTCCATTAAGAGTGCAGTCCTTCTCATTATTGCAAAAGTGCCGCCTCCGTCGACCTCATTCCGCCGCAAGTGAGATCTCGTTCGGACCCATCCACCATGTTCACGATGGACGAGAAAATTCCTACTGGAGTTGGGGAGCATTCCACTCCTCCCAGTGAAATCGAAACCAACCGGTCGATTGGAGTGTTCAGGAGGAGAGAAGGGCGAAGTGGAAATTGGATCTTCTCATCATGCCTATTCTGACTCTTGGATTCTTCTGCCTGCGTAAGATCACTTCGCTGGAGTTCGACTACGTTGGCTCACTCGGCTGACCACTCCCATCAACACAGAACTTGACAGAGGGAACATCGCGAATGCCCTCACGGACAACTGTTTGGAAGATGTCGGCATCACTCAAGACCAGTTCAATGTCGGTCAGCAGATGCTGTCTCTCGGAATCGTTCTTTTTGAGATCCCAAGCAACCTGGTCCTCTATCGTGTCGGTCCTGGAAAGTGGTTGACGCTTCAACTCTTCTTGTTCGGGACGGTCTCAACATTCCAGGCCTTTATGAGCAATCATGGCTCCTTTATCGCAACTAGATTCTTGCTTGGTATCACCGAGTCTGGCTTCATCCTTGGGTAACATGCGCCGCCCGCTCGAGGGGAACAATCGCTGACAAGGGTAGGTAGCGTTCTCCGGACCTTGTCGACTTGGTACACCCGAAAGGAAACTGCGGAAAGGGTCATGGTAATACTTCTACCTCACAGTCTCGAGGTCCCGCGGGTCTCATAGGCGTTCCTCTTTCTTGGCACATGGCTGACCTTTCGTTCCGCGTCCAGCTCTTCTATTTCGGAATCAATTTGGGCAGGCATCGGCCAAAGTCCTGGCATACGGCATCCTACATATGCGAGGTGTTGGCGGCAAACCCGGCTGGTTTTGGCTCTTCGCCCTTATCGGTGGGTTCACCTGCCTTTCCGGTCTCGTCTTCGGCTTCTTTTTGCCCGACTCCTTCAAGAACCCACACAGTAACTTCTTGCCGAAATGCAGATCTTCACCGAGCGGGAGATCCACATTCTGAGAACTCGTGTGCTGCGTGATGAGCCAGCCAAGGGCAAGAAGAGGTCGAGGATTGGATTGACTGCATTCAAGAAGACGGTAGGAAAAACGTCAGCAGGTCAGTGAAATGGCAATCGCTGACATCGTGGACACAGTTCTCCAGCTGGCGCATGTGGGTGCACTTCCTCATTCACGCTGGCCAACAACGGACCACAACGTGGATTGGACGCGTACGCTCCATCGATTGTGCGGGCCATGAGCTTCAAGGGTCTATCCGCCAATGCTGTAGCTGCCGTGGGTCTCTTCATTCAGATTCCAGTGTCCTTCTCTTTCAGCTGGCTCTCAGACCGATAGCAAGCTCATAACATCGACGGGCGACCAACCGTGCTGACGTTCATCCCGGCAATTGTCGTGGCGAGACCGTCATCGCTGGTCTGAGTATGGTCATTCTTGGCTACGCCTTCAACCGTGGCTTCACTGAGCTCACCGGCCCGTCAGCCCAAGGGGCGCAGTATGTCCCACCTGCGCGAGTATGGCCAGTACAATCCGCCCCTTTACTGACATCTTCTGCAGGTACCTCGGTGTCGTCTGGACACAAATCTTCGGCACGTTCTCGGACCCACTCAACATCACCTGGATGTCGTTGACCTGCACCGACTCCGAGGAACGCGCTTTAGCCATGGCCATGGTGATCATGGGCGCAAACATCGCTGGAATATACGGAGCACAATTGTACACAGAGGATGACAGCCCGAGATATCGTCGTGCTTTCCTCGTTGCGATGGCCGTGCTCATTTTTGGATGTGCGCTCGCGATCGTGAGGAAGATTGACGAGATTCGGCTGCGGAGGAAGAATAGGGACGATAGCTTGGAGAAGGAGGCTTCGCAAAGTGAGATCGATGCGCACGATAGCTTGCAAGTGCAGCCTTGGCCAGTTGCTACGGCGCCGCCGCCCGCCGCTGTCGCCCCCGATGTGCCAAGCGTGCTGAGGTGGACGGAGCGAAGACGAGCGTTGGGAACACAGACTCGATATCGGAGCTGGAGTCTCCTTTCGTGGTCAATTGATGATGTATGTCTATGACCCATCATCCATTCAAGCAGGATGGACGCCCCATCGACACCAATGATCTTTCTAGTCACGTATCCAGTCTTGACCATCCACAGTACTGTCTCCGCGATTTCTGCCGGCTGGCCCAACCTACCGACCGGGACCCCTCGAGAACGTTTCAGCAATGAAGCGCTTGTATTGATCGTGAGCACACTTACTCTCTGCAACCCGTTTCGCTTGCTCGCCACTCGGCGAGCCCATCATAGCCGTGTCAGCAATCAACGCCGGCGCCACAGCATTCACTGTGATGCCCTTCTTCGCAACGTTCTGGCCCAGCCAGTAGATAAAGCCATGCATCGCACTCTTGGAACTCGCGTAGTGCGGTCCTGCATTGGGTAGAATCGGATCAGCAGGCAGACTTGGAAGCAAGTCAAAGTACAACACCGAACATACCAACAAATCCTCCCGTTAACGCAGCCACGGAAGAATTAAACACGATACGTCCCCACCCGTTTCCTTCCATATGTGGCAGACAAAGTTGCGTCAATAGAATGGTCGATCCGGTGTTCATTCTCCAATTCTGCTCAAAGACATCGATTGGCACATCAGCTAGGTTCTGCACTCCAGTCATGCCGCTTGTTGATCCGGCATTGTTGAAAAGTACGTCGACGCCTCCAAAGCGTGCCGTCACTTCGTTGTGTAGCTTACGGACTCCATCATAGTCGGAGAGATCGGCTTGAAAGGAGTCGACTTCGGTTGATGTGGTGCTCGCCTCGTTGATGGCTTGGAGGAGATTGTCTCGCGCTTCCTGGCCGGCTGAGTTGTAGTGAAGGGCTAGCTTGTAGTTGCCTTGCTTTGCGAAGAGTATCGCTGTTGCCTTTCCGATCCCGCCTGTGGCTCCAGTGATTAGTATGACACGACTTGAGTCGACGGACATGGTTGCGAGTTGCTGCTCCGCTATAACGAGTCTCGGGGAACGAGGACGGGATTAAGATGATTCAAAGCTTGTATGATAGTGGCTCGATCAGACCCGTGGACTTCACTGCAATGCGACGCAATGTAAGCAATGACTAGCAGTACCTGCACTGAACCACTTGCAAGCAGATACTCACTGACGTCACACCGCCCGTGCAGATGGGAGCTGCGGTCGAGTGAATGTTGGTAAGTGAAGCTGTAACTTTCGACTGGTGGTATACCTATGCATCTTGGTCGCAGCCGTCATTGTCGGTTCTCTTTCTCAGCCAACGCACACACCTGCTCTAGGGTATCTTCAAGCATGATCTTCCTCGCACTCGTCGGTCACCGCCCGATTCCGAACAGGAGAGCAGAAGTAGGTCAATAGGTCAATAGGTCATTGCGGCCCCTCTCCCCGTCCATCTCCACCGCACCATGATCCAATCTTGGTATCCTGTATCGCCTAATCACGCTGCCGCATTCATACCTTTTGAAGCCACATCCACACCAGAACTTTTTGCAACGCCATTGCTGTGTGACCTCGCCTCGTGCTCCTGCTTTGCAACGCCTTGTTTTCTCGCCTCCTCCGTGAGCTCCAACAGTGCCTCCATCATGACATTCCTCGTCTCCTCCAGCAGATTGTCCACATCGTCCTTCGTCTTGCCCTTCGTGCTGATCGGCTTCAACACCCTCGTTGGTATGATACCCGGCTGGAACTTCTTCGACCTGACGTTCAGCACGTTGCTGTAGTTCGCCGACACGATCGGGACAATCGGGACCTGCGCCTGCACAGCCAAGTGGAAGGCACCCTTCTTGAAAGCCAGTAGATCAGGTTTCTCGTAGTAACTCCTCGTGCCCTCAGGGAAGATAAACACGCTCTGCCTTTCGTTCCGCATTTGTTCCGCCGCAGCATCAAAAGCCTGCAGCGCCTGACTCCGACTCTTGCGCTCAATGAACACCGTCTTGCTCATGAGCATGAACCAGCCCAGGAAGGGAATCTTCGACAAGCTCTTCTTCGACGTGACGCTGCACCACTTGGGGAAGATGTGGCCCAGCATGAGCACGTCCAACTCGGTCTGGTGGTTGCCCACGAAGACAGCCGGTCGAGTATTGCCTAGGTAGTTCTCCGGATCTTGCACATCGAACCAGATGCCCGTGAATAGCAACATGACCCATTTGAAGAAGCGACCAGCGGTCCACTGTGCCATGCCGCCATAGCCGACCGCGCTGAAGGCTGCTGCAGCGAACGTGGCATAGACCGAACTGAGGAAGAGCGCGACGAAGGATGCGAGACTGCGGCCGAAGAATTCGAGGGCGGGGATTTTGAGCGATTGACCGAGGAAGACGAGCCCGTTCACGGTGAGGGTGACGAGCGTTGTGAGGGTGAGAAAATAGAAGAGGATATTCGACATTCTGGCGGAGACTCAGCCGGGCGGTGGCATGCAGTGGGTCGGAGGTGGAGAAGTGTTCACAACGAAGGGCGTCTGCCCCGGAGAGTTTGGCGTGGTGTCTTGAAGGTTGAATTTGGACGGAAGTTGATCAAGTGGGGTCATAAAAAAACGGTTCATGTGACAAAGAACAGCGGACGTGCAATAGAAGAAATGTAAGCTTGTGACGGATTGTGACGAGCAGTATTGCCGGTATTGGTATCTTGCATGGACAGGTGATGGTTTACATATGGTACAGGCACACTTCCACTTCACTCCACACTCGTGGGAATCTTGATCTTGCCGCTCTTGCGATCATCATGTGGCACACCATACCGGATGCCCACCGCGTTCCTCGCTCGGCCAGTCTTGCCAGTATTCTCTGCACTAATGTCCTGGAACTTGAAATCCCACCTTCGACCAGGGACAATCCGTTGGGTTCGCTGTTCCCATTTCCGCTTCCGCTCCTCTGCGGCCGCCCTGTCCTCCTGTGCCTTCTGATCACGCTCACGCTGCCTCTGGTGGCGCTTCTCGCGGTCGATGCCCTCGAGAGCCTCTTTCTCCAGAACAATGAGTTCCGGGTGTGGAATTCGCTTGTCGGCGGGAAGAAGGTCTTCGGAGAATGCCTTTGCGGCATCCTCGCGTGTGAATTGTCGAGACTCGGATGTGGGGTAGAAGAGCTGTTGACGTGTACTTGAGTGTACAGGCAGATCGTTGATGCTTTCGTGAGGCGTGATCTGTCTGTTTGCAGGACCGTCCGGCCTGAAAGGTGTCTGTGGTAGCATCGCCATAACCGCATCGTTGTATGGTTTGGCAAGCGGCTTTCCCTGATGATGCTGTCAGCGACTGTTCATCCACTTTACTTGCGGATGCAGAAGGATTGGGGGTGCTCGAAATCAGAGAGGCTCGCATGCTATGTTTTTGTAACCATGTAGTTGTCTTAAAGACTAATCGATTTAAATAAAATCATCATTGAACAGGGATCGGAGGAGAAGAGATCCTTTACTCACATCTTGTGCCCACTGCTTCTCGATGGTCTTGAGTCTCACGACGGCGGCGACGCGTCGGACGTCCACACCGTACGCCGCACTGACGGTGGAAACATCAATGCCTCGCTCTGCCACCTGCCGGTGGAGCTCTTCTCGCAGGCTCTCGCTCAGGACGCTCTCCGAACGGAAGTCCTGGTTGAGCGGGTACGGCCGCCTGTCGCTGGCTCGTTCAGGAGGGAGACCACTTTCCGTTTCGGCTTGTGATTGTAATTGATCTCCATCGGAGTCATTCTCTGTGCTGCCTCTCCCAGATCGCGGATTGTTCTGCCGTTGTTTCTTTACGCGCACAAGTTGTCCGAATTTATCATATGCACTGAGGTAGTTGGTACTGCCCGGCAGCGGCTCTTTGAAGACTTTCCCGGGTCCATTCAGCCATTCCCACATGTCCCTGCGGAGCAGCTTCTGTAATTGCGGTTCACGGCCGATCTTGTGGAAGTGTCTCGTCTGAGTGGACGTCACCGCGGCTTCGGCAACGCCTTGTGGTCTCGTGCGAAAGCATTGACATGTCGGCGGTGCGGGAAGATGATGTATTCGTGGTGGCATCGTGAGGAGTGTGGATGGAAAGTTGATGGAGCGATGGCGAAGGAGACTGCTTGGAAAAGCCCGACACGCTAGTAGAACTATGGATCCTAAGCGAGCATGTCTTGGCATAGCATTGACACTCCCATCAAATATTTCGCAATGTCTTTGGGTGAAGTACCTTGAATTCATTGAAAAAGGCAATTTGGGATGGTTCCATCGTAGTGGACGTGTCATAGGTAGCAAGGATGCTGGATGTACATGTAGCAGAACCACGTCGCAGTTGCAGCAGTGCCGAACGATCGCCTACAACTATTGCAGTAATAAGTGAAAGACGCTGTCGAGCATGACAATGCCACCGGCCTGTTACCACTGTTCAGACTTAGATCTCTTGAAGCGGCGTGTGCTACCTTCTCACTTTTCGAAGCAGATAAGACTGGGCCCTGACAGCTCGTCAGATGTCCTTGCCTCTTTCTTTGTCCCTGAATAGAGCTTGCACTTGCTTTTGTCTCGAACTTTTCCCGATCCCCTTACCCTAAGCATCTTTTCGACGTGGACCTGAGAGCAAAAGCGGAAGCGACTCTCTTATGAGCCGCTCTGATGCCGAAGAAAGAAAACAAAATGCAAAAAGAGAACATCATCACTGATTGAACTGAACCCTACCCGATTCTGAGGAGATGTTAGAATTGACTCCGTGGATTATGTGATCGGGAAAACACTCACTGAACGGATGACCTTCTGGATGTACCGATATGAGAGCTATCTCTGGAATCAGACACGCTACCGCTGCGCCAAGGGTCCCGGAAATTCAGGAAATTTAGTGTATACCCTGTGATGCGAAAGCGGGATTTTCAATAGCATATATACAGAGATAAACAGCACCCACGGGTATTTCCATGGGTGACATCTCCGAATCCAGTTGGGTTTGATAAAACAGATTCTTTGCTCAAGGTCGACAACCGCGCTTATCGAATGCTGTCTTGATGGCCGCCATCATGGCCTCCGACGAGCCATTAAAGGCGATAGAAGGACTGCTTGGACACACGCGAGCTGCTTACTTCGAAGGCGCTGTGTGCTCCGTTCTCTCTACCTCGCTATACGTTGTTCGTGCGTTTGAGTTTGCTCCTGCAGATATTAGTATCGATTGCACTACACAGTACAACACGACCGACACATATGCTATGCGATTCTGGGACGTCGACAGCCGGCAGTTCGATCCACAACAGACTAGCGATATCGCTCCTGTCGACATCAAAAGCACGATGTGCGATCAGAAGTTAGCGACCTTAGTCGGACAGCGTCGTCGCGTGGCTGCGTTCATATGCATCAACGCTAGTAATACGGACTACGTCGATTTTGTTCCCAACTACCATTAGGAACCAGCAGCAGCCCACGATCCTGTGTTTTCTTAAGACGATCGCAGAGACACTACATTTATACCCTACAAATCTTCCCGGCTTCCTCGATTAGCGTACGGGATAATTAACCCGTGTACATCGCTATACTATATGCCTCTACGTCTACTACCCGAAGCGATTCGCCGGGCGAGAGCTTACATCCGAGGCGAAGAGGTATATTAGAATCCGTAGACCCTTATATTGTTCCCCGACTAGAATCCTATAACTATTAAACGTACCGACCTACTAAAGCTAATAGGTAAAGAATACTACTTATTATACGAGATCGCCCTTAAAATATACTAGGCTATAACGTACTACGATAGGGCGGATAGACTTCTCGAGCTTAACTTTATTAGTCTATAGCCTCGCCTAGCTAACTTTAAACTTTAGCTTAACGACGGTCCCTAAAGGTTTATCTAATATAAGTAAGAAGGGCGTATACGCGGGCGGAAGTCTTAGTTAACCGAAGTTATAACATTCCGACGAATTAATAATAAACTATAGTAGTACTTTTCCTAACTCGATTAATTCGACTTCCTATTCTTCTAATTCGAGTTCTCGCAACTACTAAACCCTATAAACCGAATTAAGTTCTTCTTTATACTAGAGCAATTAATACTAGACTTGTAGTACGCCTCTAACTCTAGGTACGTAGACTTCGAGATCGTTAATCTCTAGGACTATCGCTTCTATAAAGACGAGGACGGCCTCTAGGTAAGCTAGATTAAGGATATAATACGCTAGGCGATCGCGGGTATCTTCCTCCTCCTTAAGGGTCTTCTTCGCCTTATTAAGCTTAGCCCTAAGACGAACAACTTCCTTTTACGAGTCTTCTATAAGCTTACGGTGTCGCTCCTTCTATGCCTAATAAGTAGTCTGTTTGTCGTTAAACAACTTCTACGCGGCTTCTACTTCCTTTACTATAGCGTCTACGATAAGCTACCTCTTTTAGCGTTAAGTTTTAATATACGCCTTTATACCTTCGATCCGACGCTACTACTACTTAGACGACCGATCTAGTCGTCTATTAGGTAGGATCTTAGTCGGCCGAATAGATAAGCGGTCGTCTATATCGTCCTCTATGTCGTTAGTTATATTATTATACTCCTTTCCGTCCCCCTTGACCTTCGCCTCTTACGCTGATGAAGCCATTGCCCCTGTATGAGGGTGTGAGTAGGAGCGCCACACGCATGCATGGCGGCGATCGTGCAACCGGCATGGACGAGTGGATGTGCGTCGTCTTATCTCGAGGCCCTGCAGAGGGCTTTCATCTCTTTATCTTTAGTGGCCCTTCGCCTTGGGGTTGCCCGACTCCTCTTCGAGATGTACGACCAAGAATCTGTACTTAAAGCTGTGCTGGTTTGATGTCGGCTCACTTCTTGCTTGACATTGTCGAGTGAAGACGACCATGGCAGACTACCTCGACCCAGCATGGCCGCCAGGGACAGTGAAGCTCGCCCAGCTATTGGCAGTCAACGAAACGGAATCGGACATTATATTGCAACCTAGACCAACGAACGATCCGAACGATCCGCTGGTGAGACTGTCCAACCTATTCTACTGCACACCATTGTTGACGCACCACAGAACTGGCCACGATGGCAGAAGGCAATCAACTACACCCTTGCCTGCTTCTACGCCACGATGGTCTACGCTTTTGTAAATGCGACCTCACCTACCTGGGGTCCAATGGGTGAAGAACTCAACTTCAGCCCAACACTCCTGACCAACACCTATGCCATCGGCTGTGCAACACTGGCATTGGGAGCTCCGATGCTCATTCCCTTCGCCCTCAAGTTCGGCTCACGATCAGTCTACGTGTTCAGCAGCGCCGCTCAACTCGGAGTCTCCATCTGGTCTGCCAGAACTCAAACTCCAGGCGACTGGTGGGGCGTGAACGCACTGCAGTGCTGGCTGGGATCGCTCTGCGAGGTGTTGGTCCAATTGACCATTGCAGATGTGTACTTCGTCCATCAGCGAGGACTCATGAATTCGATTTACATCTGGGCCATGAACGTTGGAGGCAATCTGGCTGTCGTGGCTGCTGGCTTTGCCACGACCAGTATGGGCTGGCGATGGGTATGGTGGTGGTTCGTCATATTCTTTGGCCTGCAGCTTGTAGTGTTCATCTTTGGTTTCGAGGAGACCAAGTTCCGACTCGATGAAGCTACACTTGTCGGACAGAAACCCGGCAGCGAGAGCCCCAGCTCGGCCACATCTCCAAGCCGGGCCGAAGACCAGGAGAAGAAGACGACCAAGAATGTCACGCCCGTGGTCAACGACACTGAAGCCAATCGCAGCGACACTCGCAATCTGAGCGTGGTACACATCGATCACACCATTCCAAGAAAGACATACCGACAGAAGCTTTCACTCACAACGACATCGCCTGGTAACTGGCTCCAGTTCCTACGACACTCATGGCAGCCATTCCTCATCCTCGGATCCATCCCTGGCGTAATGTACAGCTCTCTCGTGTACGCCATCCTCCTAGCCTGGAGTACCGTCCAAACCGCAGCGCTCAGCACAATCATGCTCGACGCACCGTACAACTTCTCCGCGTCTCAAATCGGTCTGATGAGCTTGGCTCCATGTAAGATTCCACAGTCTTTACCATCGATTGCGTCTTGCCAACACTGACCCTCCAAGTCATCGGCCAAACCCTCGGCTCCTTAATCTGCGGACCCCTCAGCGACTGGACAGTCCTCTACCTCGCTCGACGCAACAACGGCATCTACGAACCCGAATTCCGATTCTACCTCTTTGTTCCTTTCGTACCCTTTCAGCTCGCCGGGGTAAGAAATTGAAGTGCAGAAGGCCTCAAATATCCAAGACTGTCTCGGACGCCAGGCCTTCGTCCATTCTCCACTGTCTACAACATCCGCTGACTTTTTACGCTTGCAGGCATGGTGGTTCGGCTACGCACTCAACAACGGCTCGTCGTGGGAGCAAGTCGCCGTGGCATACGGCGTGTGCACTTTCGGAATGGGCCCGTTGCAGAGCGTCGCGTTGACATATATGCTCGATGCATACAATGGTGCGAAACAAGCACCACATGTCTCCATGCAACCATGTCTTCTCGCTAACAGAATGTACAGAAATCGTCGGCGACGCTCTGACGGCACTCACATTTGTCCGAAATACATTCAGCACCATCTTCGTCTTCGCAATGCCCGCGTGGATCGCGGCAGTGGGGATCGCGAATGTGTTCAACATGATTGGAGCGTTTGGTGCGGTTATCTTGTTGTTCTCGGTAGTTTTGATTTGGAAAGGCAAACAGCTGAGAGTTAGGACGACGAAGGTGTATCGATACTATGCGAGTAGACAGTTCGAGGGTCGACCGCTGTAGATACATGCAGATTTGAGAAATACGCAGAGACACACAGCGTTCACAGACGACGACGACGATACGATAAATTTCATCGGCTCATAATTCGTGACTGTATAAGTGTGCTTTTGATGCCAATGTACCAAGTGCAGATGCAATGCAACCAAACATGTCCAACAATCGTTCGAACCACGCATCACCGCTCATCTGCCTCTCCCACTGAGACTGCTTCCCCTCACGACACATTCCCACTGCCAAACATTCCCCTCCTCATCACCCGTGTACACGGCCTTCGCAACAGGCAACACACTCGTGATCCCCGCCGGAACCCTCATCACCCTCATCTCGCTCTCGACGTACTGCATCCTTTTGACCAACTGCAGATACCAGGTTCCATCGCTCAGATTGGTCAAGTTCCATACGTTGGTGATGCCATGCGAGTGACCCGTGAAGATCAGCTCGCGAGCGAGGTACTCATTCCCGGCGCCTTCGTAAAAGGCAGCGCACAGTATCTCCTCGTCGTCGCGCTCGCAAAGGCGTTGTGAGACGAGGAGATGGCCGTTGAGGGTGTACAGGAGAGCGTGAGAGCCACGGCAGAGGAGAATGTGACCGCTCACGTTGCTGATTCGTGCAGCTTGGACAGGTGGTCCGCCGGCGGGAAGGAGAATGCGGATGCAATTTTGACGGTTGAGACCCCAGAGGAGGACTTGGCCATCTGCACTAACGGAGAGCAGCGTGCTGAAGACTCGACTGGCAGCAAGGACGGTGATGGGAGAGCGGTGACCGAAGAGGTGAGTCCGAGGAATGAGGTCGATACTGTCCCTCGAGGCCGCCACCTTCCAGACGCCAATCGTGCAGTCTTCTCCGCCGGTGACGAGAGTCTTGCTGTCGACAAATGTTGCGGTCGTGATCGGGCCGACATGTGTGTTCTCATACAGACCCAGTAGCCGGTTCGTGCGCTTGGAAAAGAACCGAATGCTGTTGTCCGGGAATCCCCACTGCATATACCGAGTGCAGTCGGGCAGCAAATTGAGTTTGCATGGCCCGGTCGCGAGGAGTCTATCATCCGCGGACTGCACGCCGGAGGAGATGAAGTTGAGGTCGGCCACTCGCTCGTGGATATCGTAGGTCGTATCGGGCAGTCTGGTCAGAGTCTCGGCCAGGACGTCGAGCTTCGGCTCAAGATCTCTGTCTGCCTCGCGATATGGATGACCTTTGAGGAAGACTTGGTTTGGAGTCTGGCCAAAGGAGTGGATGATGCCAATGCTCGCCAAACGCTCGACATGATCATCGATCTTGTCGAGATCTTTTGCGCCGCCGTACGAAAGGTGCTGGAAGACGTTCGTTGCCTCAATGGCGGCTTCTCCTCTCTGCTTATAGCCAAAGACGAGATCGATCCACTCGTGCAGATGCTGACTCACGTACTCGCTTTCCAGAGCTTCGCGATGCTTGTTGATGAATATATGAGGATCACCTTTAGCCCACTTCGGGAGATGGACATTGTTGACAGCTTCACCGCTGACTTGCTTGCTGCCAAACTCGTATCCGTTGACGTTGGTGAGGAATTCAGGTAAGTAGAAGAACTCCGGAGTCAGCTCCCGGACATCGGTCATGTTGTCCCTTGATGCTGATTGCCATGCCCGCTCGACGGAATCGAATAAACGGTCAGCGTGATCAAAGGAGCCTCCCTGGAGCAGCAGGTATGATTGCACAAACGGCTGCAAGCGGATAAGATACGAGCTGACAATCATGGCAGAGGAGTAATGTGTGCCGTAGTGAAAGGGTGGCGCATTGTGGTCGCCCATCTCAGCAAACTGCTTGAAGCGGTCTTTGTACTCAGCCTCTCTCATCGGCGTTTGGCATCCCATCGGCTTCGAGAAGTTGCGGAACGTCTTCGAATTGTCCAGATTGAGCTCCTCGCTTGTATAGTCGGCCAAAACCCACGGGAAGATAGGATACTGCGTAAGATCGTTGAACGTCCGACCGGCCATCGTATTCACCAGCATCAAATACTGGAAGTTCGACATTTCTCCACGTTGCCATCTCTTTGTCGCAGCATGCGTCGGTCCAGCGTTGAACAGATTGCCAAATTTGGAACCGAAGTTCTTCGGCACGTCTTCAGGTGTGCGAAGCGTGTCAAGCCGCCATGCATCCTCGCTGGCAACGGCTGATGCACTGTGTACATGAGGAGCCCGATAGACGATCGCATTGTAGAGGTCGTCCCGCGACTTCGACGACATGCATGTGAGCAGATAGCTGCGACCGTCTGTAAAGAAGACCTCGATAGCCACGTCGCGAAGCAGGAATCGTCGCTTTGAGATACTCAGCACTTCGGACCAGGTCCAGTTGCGAGTCTCTTGGTCGCCAACGCTATGTCTCGACCTCGCGGCACCGACATCTTTGCCTGAGATGAGCTGCACGTATGGGTCCCTCTCGTCCTCAGGCGCTTGCGAGACGCTGACAATCTCGCCATCAGATCTCTGGAAGAAGTTGTCTTGCATGTACAGACACTTCTGCCCGACAACGAGAAGACCTTCGCAAGCCTCAAGACCGACAATTCGAGATATGTTGTGCAATTGCTGTACCATGTCGCCCCGCTGTAGGTTCGTCATCACTTTTCGATTCTTGTCCTCGATCAGGCCGTCCTCGTCTTCTCGCGGATCATCGACCATCTCAAATCCACCTTCGAGCAACTGGGAGTTGGAAACGGCGTCGCTTCCTGCTCGCTCGCGGCTGGTAAACTCGGTAGAGCCATCGGTCGTGCCTGGCGGAGTGTCAGGAGTCGGATCGGCTGACAGTGGTGTGTTGCTGCTCTCTTCAGCAGAAAGTCGAGCAATTTGTGTGTTGATTGCCAATCGTCCATTTGTGAGCCGTCTCGAGCTCTTCCGCTTCGGCAGAAAGGCTTCCTTCAGCTCTGAAGTATCGGGCACAACCCGCATTCGCATTCGATTGGCAGCCTCGGTCTCGTCCAACTGCCATCGAGCAGGCTCTGTGCTTGGCTTGAGCCCGCACGGCTGCCGAGCCTGTCTTTCCAGCTTATCGAACTCTCGGTACAACAGGCTCACGTTCTCTTGATGGTCCTGAATTGCTCTTTGCAGCTTCAGTCGTTCTTGAGCATGCACGTTGGACCGCCAATGATTGGTAGTCACCTCATAACGATTGATCATGTCATCCGCAGTGGTTTCTTCAGCGTGCCATTGTCGCAGCTTCTCTCGGCGCTTGCTGAGGCGACTCTTGGTGGTTTCTTCCGAGTTGCGATTTTCGCTGTTGACGAAGTCCTCCCAAGGCTTGCTCAGAGAGTGGTGAAAGACAGAATCGAGGATAGACCTATTCTCATCGATCCAGCCCAAAAAGTCGTCATCGTCCATTGAAATCAACTTCATGAACCCGGTCGAGAGGTGGCGTTGCTCGGGACCCATGGCATTGGTCAACATTGTCGCAGTCTCGGTCGGCTTTTGTACAAGCACAATACGCCATAGCTGGGCCGCGGCCAGCCTGACTGTCTTGACCTCGGAGACCAGCTTGTGGTACAACAAGAAACAGATCAGCTTTGTGAAGAGAGTCTCTTGATTCTCCGGCGAGAACAAGATGGTCTGCCAATAGGTCATCTTAGCAAGGAAGTCGCCAACCTCCTTCTCATCGGCGTCTTCGTTGAGCTCAGCAAGTCTCCATAACGTCGCCTTGAGGAATACAACACGAATTGCATTGGTCGACTGGCTGCAGAGTCGGACTGATTTGAGGGTCGCGATTTCAGGTCGCTGAAGGTGATCCAGGATTTCACCAGTGAACTCGAGCAACGGCTGAGCTCCATCGATGAACCATCCTTCCGAGACAGCTTCCACCATGTGCTGCGTGTAGCGCGCAAGATTTGTCAGAACTTTGGTCTCAGTGAGCAATCGCTGATGAAGGCGGAAGTGGCTGCCCAATTGCGACAATGCGTTGACAAGAATATAAGACTCAAAGTAGGCTTGATGCTCCCTGAATCCGGGCGGCACTCTCAAAAACAACCCAATGCCGTTGAACTTGTCCTTCTCGCAGACTTGATCAATAAAGAGTGTAATCACGAGCTCCAGAAGACTCTCCACCAACGAGTTGGCCACGTTGATCTTGACAGGTTCTGAGGCCTTCGGCGCCATAGGCGCACTGAACTGCCTGGGTACAGCCAACCGTTCGCCCGTGTCATTGACCATGACAAAGGATGACATGCGTCTCGGCATCTCAACGCGATTCGGCGCCATTGGAGAGGGCGTTCGCCGACCTTCGTTCATCTTCAAACTGCGCACAGAAGGAGGGCGTTCGCCGAGAGAATTGGAGTGAGGTCGCATTTTGACCTCTTCGCCTTTGAAAGACAAAGCCTCGGATTGCAGCTCAGTTTCGGCGGAAAGTCGGTCGGTTCCAGCCAGGAGCGGATAAAGGATGAATAAGACTTCCTGGAGATATCTCGAGTTGACTGCAAAGTCTGCAAATGCTGGACTCCTGTCGTACAGCTCGTTCAGGAACTGTATGGCATTCTTGATGATCTTGGTTTCTGATTCGATTGGCTCATCTTCTTGGGCAACTTTCCTCAAGCCGGCTTCGAGCATGGCGAAAATAGCGGGCAGCATCTCTGCATTTGCAATGGCCAAATCTCTGTCCACGCTGAGCATCTCGACCAAGTGAAAGGCGGAGAACTCCTCCTCAAGCCATTCAAGCGGAATGCTGCGACCAAAGAAAGTTGCAAATGCCAGACTCCAGACAGCCTTCGACCTCCAGAACGGCTTCAGTCGAGACTTGAGAGTGACGAAGCCACCATTCCTGTCGATGAAAGATGACTTGAACTCCGATCCAAGGACTGACATAGATTTGCATATGATACTCAAGGTGATCTCGATGATACGGACGTCGTTTTCTGCCAGCAGGTGAAGAAGCCATCGACTTGGCAGCGCGCGGCTGAAACGTCGAACAGTGGTGACTGTGCGATCCTCGTTCAGCACATCTGCGAGCAGTCTCAGAACAAGTACGCCAAGCTCGTACTTTGGCAACCCTGCCTTGATCTGTTGCGGGCCGCCACCTGGAGTTGTTGGTAGGGGGCTGCGGGCACTCTTAGTCACCGAGCCGACTCTGGAGCGACGACTGACTGCACGACTCAATGTCCGCGTAGGGGCAATCGGCATGGCTCGATCGTCATGAAGGGCGTATGCAACGAACATGGCCAGGTCACGGTGGAAGCCGTGGGACGACCCGGGCCCGAGGAGTGTCTTCAGAGCCACCATCATCAGCTTTGCAGATTGTTCGCTGATGTCTTCAGCTTTTAGTGCCTCCAATAGCCTCTTGATGATCCGCATTCTGATGAAACGCTTCTGGTTGAAGGCAAAATTCCTGTTTCCCGTAATGAAGCCAGTGAACTGTGTCCAGTAGAGTGTCTGTGTCTCCATATCGCTCCTCCGCCAGGTATCAAAGTCCACCACAAGGATGCGGTAAGCGATCGGATTGATTAAGAGGGACTCATCTGGCCTGGATTTGTCGTATCCTACGAAGCGTAGGACAAGTTCAAGTAGCTCCAGTGGAAGCGATTGCCGGTCCTCGAGGCTCAACATAGTAGCTGGGCGGCGTGTCGACAGTTGAGGGCCCGACCCGACCTCAAGGCCAAGTTGTTCGCGAATCACCACCGCTAGTAAGCTGAACCCGTGTCCCTTCTCCATGGATTCGCTCACGCGCCAACTGTCTTGCACGCATTCAAAGAAGATCTCAACAGATTGCAGAAAAGTCTTCTTCGAGTTGGCAGTCTCTAGCTGCTGGAGGAGCACGGGAACGGCGCCGTAAAATCGCCAAGTAGCATCGTCCAGGGGCTGAGGAACGATGACTGCCGGATCACCGAACATCAATCCAGTGCCAAAGGATCGACCAATTGCCTCGTTCAGTCCGGGAACTGCTGTATTAATGGCAACTACGCGAGCGTGTTGTGTCAGCTGCTGATACTTGGACATTGCGTTCCTGTCGAGTTCGTGCTTGGCGCCATTCGCACGATTCCGATCCTCTGCTGCAGCAAATTCGATCACGGCAGACGGATCGATGGCTAGGATCAGGCGAGATTCTGACACGACATCGCTGCCTCTACCTTCGGTAGCTGCAATGATATCGGACTTGTCATTCTTCTCTGGGTGCAGAGTTTCGTTGTACTTGTTGAGTTCAGCGGACGCCCGGTAAGTAAGCAGTGAGCCAAGACAGTCTTGAAGATTGCCACGATATCGCGGGCCCAGCCTAAATGAGACTGCAACGAACTCATCTGTCAGAGGCACGTGGTAGACGTGGGCATTCGCCAGAGACCATCTCGTGTGCACTGCGTTCGGAACAGGATCCATTGCGACACTTCGCGGCGTGCCAAAGAAGCCTTGAATAGGTGTTGGACGCGGTGGTGCAGACTGAGATCTCTGCTTTTCATGGACCACACCGGCCACATCCGGATAATTGCACTTTCGCTGCTCCGCGAAAACGCCATCCACGAACAGCGAAGCGACACTCTGGCTTGGATTTGACGGGTTTCTTCGTTGTACCAAGGTCATGTGGTACCACTGCGAGCTCTTGAATTGAGTCGACTTGAAGCGGACGCTGGGGTTTGGGGCGTTCACAGAGGTCTGCAGAATCAATTGGTGGCTGTCCTTCTCCAGGTACATCAGGATGAAGCATGTCTTCGGCACATCGTAAGCCCCGAAAAGCGTCGTATGTGACTTCGAGTCATACTTGTCGATCCTAATCCATGCCGATATACTGTATCCAGTCTGTGGAGGGAAGTTACGAATGCTGGGCACCTCAATCGATGAGTAACCACGAGGTTGCAGATCAAACTGTATGAAAGCAGGCTGTTTTGAATCACGCATCAGCCGGAGAAGAGTGTCTCGACCAGCGCCATCTTCGGACGCTCGTTTGAAGACGAGCGAGACATCATCGAGTTGGTTCAAGCCGAATCGACCCAAAACAAGGGTGAGATTCTGCATTGTTCCTGCCGCTGGGGTCGGAAGAGCTGGTGAAGGAGCGATTCTCAGCACGTCGGAGAGGATTGATGTATTCCAAAGCGCGATCAGGCACCGTGTGTCATCTTTCGCCATCGTTGTCATGAATTCCATCACCCGTACTGCGCTTACGACATCGGCTTCATCTGCCCCAGCATATCTCTCCACGACTCGAAGCGCAAGTCGTAATGCAATCGCACATCCATTTGGATTCACAATCGGTCCAGCCTGAGCACTTGCAAGATCAAAATGAACTCGGTCGAGGGCGAACGCGATCAACGCATCGTACAATATGGCACTGCTTCGCTTCTGATCCTTATTTCGCACTCGATGAATCTGCTCGAGACTTTCTTCTAGCGCACCCCAACCATCGACGCGATGAAAGTACCGCTCATTGCCGGAATCGTGAAGAGCTTCGGCAAGGAGCTGAAGTATGCTGTTGATAAGACCGATGACTTCTTCATACGACCATGTGTCGTTTCGAAGGTCATCTGCTCGAAGAATCTCGAGTACTCGTTCAAATCCGTGACCACGCCGGAAAGTGTCTTGCGAGGCCGCGTGTGATGCCAGTTCCTGCTGTAATTTCTGTGCGATATCTGATAGGCGTGACAATTCGTCCTCGATCGAAGGACCGTGATGAAGAGAAAACCGACGGATGTAGCCAGCTGCGGTTGAAGCCTGCTCGTCAGGACTGAGGCCTTTGGAATTTCTGCGATGTCGAGTGGGCAAAGCCACGCGCATGGCCATGCTTTGGCGGTCTTAGGTCGTAGCGACCCTCGAATCGATATTACGCGGCTCGCTCATTCTGGTACGGGTCGGAGCATTGAACCATGCGCTGAAGGAGGTGCCTCGTATGTATCCGTACCCTTGGTCGAGTCGTCGTCACGTTGTCTGATAGTTCTCGGGATTCGGTTTAGCAAACATGGAGTTGATGTCGAGGAGAATGTGTTGTAGAAAGCACCTCAGGTCTTGGCAGATCTATTCCTGGAGAGGTCGTGCTTCCGCAGCAGACCGATGGCGGAAGGAATTGATGGAGTGGTCACGATGGTTTGTTGTCAGGTACGTGTCCGTTGTTGCCGGTCGTCCAGACCACACTGGGCAGGGAGTGATCCGGTGCTCTGTGTTTCAGGTACCACACCACAGAACGATCAGATGCCTGTCAGAAATGCGTGTGTATCGTATCGGAGGTATCGCTGTGGCTGGGGAGAGGGAGCTCGGGCTTTCCGTGGCGCACCAGTTTGAAGCTCGCAGCTGGAAACGGAGGAGGAACTCGCCTCGAAACGGAGCCAATTGGAGAGGATGACGCCGCTGTCGCCTGACACACCTGACCTGACCTGACCTTATCGCCGCGCCCACCTCGATCCGAGCAAGCTCCCCGACCGACCTGAGCTCATCCTCCTCGTCCTCGTCCTCCTCCTTCTCCTCTACATCAACACAACAACTGCATCACAACCTCTCCATCAGTCTCGCCATCGCATCGTCCTCTCCTCGCTACAGCTTCACCTCCAAATCTCGCCATCATGAAGTCGTTTCTCGGCTTGACGCTGCCGCTGCTGGCGGCGGCATCGCCTGTCATGGTCGAATCCATCCACAACGACGCAGCTCCCGTCGTCTCCGCCTCCAACGCAAAGGAGATCCCCGACAGCTACATGATCAAGTTCAAGAGCCATGTCAACACCAACCTGGCCGCTCAGCACCACGACTGGGTTCAGGACCTCCACCTGTCAACTCAGAAGATAAAGATGGACCTCAAGAAGCGTTCGCAGACACCCATGGTCGACGACATCTTCCACGGCTTGAAGCACACATACAACATTGCGGGCTCGCTCATGGGGTACTCCGGTCACTTTGACGAGGATACCATTGAGCAGATCCGCAGACACCCAGATGTAAGTCATCGAGCACGTCATGCAGCCATTGCGGTGGCGCCATCACCACACACTCAACACTCTGCACATCCATCGCAACGCGTCCGAGAAACAGACTGACAAGTTGATGCACTCAGGTCGAGCTTATCGAGAAGGACCAAGAGGTCCACACCCTCGGCCACGATGATTACGAGACGGAGAAGAACGCCCCGTGGGGTCTAGCTCGCATCTCGCACCGAGACAGCTTATCATTCGGTACCTTCAACAAGTACCTCTACGCCGCCGACGGTGGTGAAGGAGTTGATGTCTATGTCATTGACACTGGCACCAACGTTGACCACGTCGACTTTGAAGGTCGCGCCAAGTGGGGCAAGACCATTCCTCAAGGTGACGAGGACGAGGATGGCAACGGACACGGCACTCACTGCTCCGGCACAGTCGCTGGCAAGAAGTACGGTGTGGCCAAGAAGGCTCACGTCAAGGCCGTCAAGGTCCTGCGCTCCAACGGTTCGGGCTCCATGTCTGATGTCGTCAAGGGTGTCGAGTACGCCGCCACTTCCCACTCTGAGCAGGTCTCCGTTGCGAAGAAGGGCAAGAGAAAGGGCTTCAAGGGCTCTGCTGCCAACATGTCTCTTGGTGGTGGCAAATCTGCTCTCCTTGACCAGGCCGTCAACGCTGCGGTCGACGCTGGCATCCACTTTGCCGTCGCTGCTGGCAATGACAACGCTGGTGAGTTTCCCACAATTCGCTGCGCTATCCTGATTTCGATACTGACAACTTTCAGACTCCTGCAACTACTCTCCCGCCGCCGCCGAGAACGCCGTGACCGTTGGTGCCAGCACCCTCGCCGACGAGCGTGCCTACTTCTCCAACTTCGGCACATGCAACGACATCTTCGCTCCCGGTCTCAACATCCAGTCCACCTGGATCGGCAGCAAGTACGCCGTCAACACCATCTCCGGTACTTCCATGGCTTCGCCTCACATCGCTGGTCTCCTTGCCTACCTGCTCTCCCTCCAGCCTTCCAAGGACTCCGCCTACGCCGTGGCCGAAATCAGCCCTAAGAAGCTCAAGAAGCACCTCATCTCCTTCGCCACCGAGGGTGTCCTCAGCGATGTCCCAAGCAACACCAAGAACATTCTTGCGTGGAACGGTGGTGGTAAGGGTAACTTCTCCGCCATCGTGGAGGAGGGTGGATACAAGGGCAAGAACGAGTCTCCTGCACCAGTCGACCTCAAGGAGGACCTCAAGGAGAAGGCCGGCGACTTCGCTGAGAAGATTGCTGAGCTCGAGAAGAAGCTTGAGAAGGACGTTCAGGACTTCATTGGCCAACTCAAGTCCGAGTAGACAACCTGCTGAGCTTGAGGTTGGACGGGCAATACGCCTTCTCCGGCGGGTAACGAGTCGGTGAACGGCTCTGTCTGAAGCATGAAGAGGATTGCATACTCTGGAGGATCGATGAGGATTGCATAGACGCCTGATAGGGAATCTCATGTTTACTGGAAGCAAACTGGATCGCAAGGACTCGGCAGGAGGAATTGTAGCACGGCGCCTCTCGACAGCGAGCAGGTGGCCGAATGTCATGAATTGAAATTGGAATAACAGAACTTTATCGAGAAACGTCGTCGTCTTGCATATCCCATCGAAGGTAGTCTGCTCGTGGTGGATGAGAACGCCTGGTGATTGGAGGACTGACCAAGAGATAAACTGACTGGTATAGGTCCGATTTACAGAGGCGCTTGTCTGCGCGCCGCTGTAATGGCTGTTCAGCTTTACTCTTGCCATCTTCGAAGCGCAAGAGCAAAGTCAAATCGCCTGTCAAACGGAGCGACCACAGCCAATATCCAACTCGGAATCCGAAAGGCTACCAAGGTAATGGGCTGCTTCGTATCAGTCTTCGAGCCAGTGGTCTCTCGAAGATGGTGGTCGATTTCGGAGCTTTCTTTGTTGATCGTCTACAGGCTGCTGGCTGGTGCTACCGTTGTCGACGCCAATTTACGGCTGGAAGTAACACGAACATGGCACACTGTCTTACAATTACGCTGAAAAGAATGCTTCCTGAACTCCGTTGGAGCTACTTTCGCCGGGTATGTTCGGAATAGTCGTCGACGGGAGCAAGAACCGTACAGCCAAGAATCCGAGGCGCTTTTGAGCAACATCTCTCAAAGATCGACATCCTCTGGATGGAGTTGTTCGGAACGAAGCGCTCGCTGGAGTACGCACAAGTTTTCTCTTCCTTCGGCCATACGATCGCCGATTGTTCTTCTCATCTTGACAGGTCGTGGGCGTATAGCTCAGGCTCAGTTGCGGTATTGTATGAGGCAGTAGAGGAAAGGAAAGGACGACTTCTCCAAGAACGACTTGGGCGGCCCGACAACAACAAGACTGCTGACAAAAGTAGACTCAAACATACGCATCGGTACCAATCATGCGCCCTTGTGACACCGATGTGCTCTCAACGTGTTTGGCCTTGCCGAGGGACAAGCGACTTCACGCTTCGCGATGCACCACACTCGATGTCGTTCACGTATACGATCATTCCCTGGCAGTCCGCCACTCTGAGCTCATGATTGTCCGTCAATTCTCATCCAGACCGGCTCCCCTCTGTCCCCTACATTGTCCTTTTTTCACCCGTCCAATGTCCAGCCACTCCACCTCCCCATTCCTCATCAAAGAGCACATCCTCCGCGCCCAACACACCCGCGAGCGCATCGCGGCCACTGAGCTCGGACAGGAGAACGCCCTTAAAGTCCACGTGAGACAATACATTCCCAAGTCTAACTCTCAACCAAGACCGGGAGATGTGACAATCATTGGTGCCATTGCGGATGCCTTTCCCAAGGAGATGTACGAGCCGTTGTGGGAGGCAGTGGTGAAGGGCTTGGAAGTGAAAGGGAAGAGGGTTCGGGCGGTTTGGGTCGCGGATCCGGTCAATCAGGGAGAGAGTGGAGTGTTGAATGAGAGGAGCTTGGGGCCGGATCGTGAGTTTCTTTCTGTTCGTGATTTGGAGGCATGCGAGGTAATTGAGTGTATGGTATGGCGAGTGCTGATGTGGTGGTGAAGCTAGCTGGTTCGATCATGCGAGAGATTTGATGTTCTTGATCAATCAGTTCCAGGACGAGATGCCGCATCCGATTGTTGGCATTGGACATAGTATGGGAGCGTCTCATTTGTAGGTCCACGATGATGTGGATCGAGATGGATCGGTTCACGACTGACTGTAGATTACAGAGCACATCTCGCGCTCCTCCATCCTCGTCTCATGGATGCTGTCGTTCTCATGGACCCGGTCATACAACGAGGCGGCGGTGGCTCGAACTGGGCTGCCGCTTCGACGTACCGGAGAGACCTCTGGCCATCTCGCCAAATTGCAGCAGAGAAGCTCCGCTCAAGTCCAGCACTGAAGCTCTGGGATCCACGCGTACTAGAAGCCTTCATCCAACATGGTCTTCGGGAGCTGCCAACCGAACAATACCCCAACCTACCTGCCGACAGCAAAACCGGAGACCTGCCGGTGACCTTACAAACGACCAAAGCCCAAGAAGTCTACAACTACATCCAACCCATGTACCACGACGAACGACTCATGGTGCCCGAAGGCGAACGACACCGCGACTTCTCGGCCGAAGATCTCGCTCTCGCTCCTGATGCGAAATTCAACCGCTCCGAGAAGATTATGCTTCATCGTCGACTACCGGAAATCAGGCCAAGTACACTCTTTGTCTTTGGCGCCACGTCCGAAGTCTCGTCTGCGGAATCGCGGAAGGACAAGCTGGATATAACCGGAACGGGACCAGGAGGCAGTGGTGGAGCGAAGGCGGGCAGAGTGAAGGAAGTTGTGATCCAATGTGGGCATTTGGTGCCGTTGGAGAAGCCAGATGAGAGTGGAGAGGCTTGTGCGAGGTTCGTGAGCGATGAGTTGAATAGGTGGACGCGAGAGGAGAAGGAGAGGTGGGCGATTAGAGAGCGGTTGACGAGGGAGCAGAGGTTTGGGATCAACGAGCTTTGGAAGAGAAATATTGGTGGGCCGCCGGGGAAGAGGAGGAAGGAGGAGACAGGTGGGATCAAGTTGTGAAGGTCATCATACGCACTGTGACTTGGACACAGCACACGCCACAGCGTAGACACATTACAGCCATACAGAGGCGACAGCAGAGATTGGGACCTTACAGCATCTGCAAGAAGCCCCACAGGACAAATTCACGAGATTTGGCTCAATCGTTCGTTATTGATGTTCTGTACATTCATCCTCCCTTTAAGGAGAAGAGTACTTGTAATCATACTGCTCCTTCGCTTTCTTGCCTAGCTCCTTCAACTCATCCTCCTTCTCCTTGAAGCCATCCTCCTCCTTCAGTCTCCTCTGGTACGCCTCGTTCGTGATCGTCGGCTCGTTCGGAATGGCAACACCCTTCTTGACCGCAGGCCTAGCATTGATCCTCTCCCACCACTTCTTCAAGTTGGGGAACTGATCGAGATCCACGCCCGCGAAGTAGGCCACGTTCACCCAGCTGAAGTTGGCAATGTCGGCGATGGAGTATTTTCCACCGACGAGGTATTCCTTCGAGGCGAGCTGGGCGTCGAGAATGCCGTAGAGGCGCTCCGTCTCACCGACGTAGCGCTGTGTCGGGTAGGGAATGCGTTCCTTTGCGAGGCGGTAGAAGCTGGAGCGAAATTAGCATGCTTTCGCCAGTGCGAGATGTTTTTCCTTCTATACTTACTGGTTGGCCTGTCCCTGCATAGGACCCAGTCCACCGTGTTGCCATGCGACCCATTGCTCGCAAAGCGACAGCTCAGGATCGCTCTTGAACGAGAACTTATTCTCTGGGTCGAAATGACGGGTTACATAGGACAGAATGGCTTGCCCCTCCTGAATCCCCAGACCGCCTGCATCATGATCTACGAGGACTGGGATACGTCCATTGGGACCGACGTCTGTAAACCATTTCTCCTTCTGGATGTTCTGGCTGATGTTGATGGATTGGTAGACGTAGTCGGGCTTGCCATAAGCCTCTTTGATCTCTTCAAGGATGATGCTCGCCTTGTGACCTGCGAGAAGGCGTATGTTAGCATGACGGACATCTGGAGAAAGTGTAGAAACCGGAAGACTCACCATTGGGAGTGCCAAAGGTCAGCAGCTCCAAGCCTTGCTTGGCGATGAGGCCGTTCGGTCGGTCAGACATGTCTTCTTGCTTTCGGGAGGTGGTGCTGGAAAAGCTCCTGTATGCGCTTCGATTGCTCGATTGAGTGGTCTTGAGAAGGAAACTGGCTGTTTGCTGTGCTCGTTGTAGCGGAGAACGGAACATGGAGCAGATGGGAAAGAGGAGGAACAGCTTGACCAATGTATATAATGCTTAGAGCTTGCCGGCAAGATGCTTACGGGGGGAATGACAGCTTCATGAGCTGTTTCTTAGCCATTGCATTGGTAATGCGTGGGACCAATGATGATGAGGTCGCGGATGACGTCACACAAAGGTGAGTGAATTGCAGGTGTCTTTTGAGGTCCAGGTCGGCGATATCTCGGCTCGTTGAGATCGACCTCAGTTCTCCAAGCTGCACGCTCCAAGAGCCATTGAGGTGCAAGCCATGTGTTGGAATTTGAGCAAGACCACGGAGGTGGTGAATGACACCGCTTTAGCGTTCTCATTCATCCTACGATTGGAGAGGCACACAGCACTCGACAGAATCGCTAGCCAAAGATCTATCATCTAATTCATCTTCCGAAAGATCCTCAACCCTTCAGAACAACTTCAACCCTCCCGGCATCAATTTCTGAAAGACGCCCTCCGGATCGTACTGTTTCGAGATGCGCTGCATCCTCTCCTTGTTGGCCTGACCGTACGATCCAAAGACATCCTGACTTTTGTCGGCGTAGTTCAAATCTGCGGTTGTTCGGCAAGCGTTAGCTAAATCTCAAACGAAAAGCCTTGATGCAGGTTGAAGACCTGGAGAAACGCAGGCTTCCACCCTTGGAAATACTCACAGATGTACGAGTTCTCGTGCCCTTGCTCTTCGGCCCAGGCCCCGAGGTCCGCGATGAATTGCTGGCCCGCACTTTGGATCTCTTGATCGAGGGGACTCGATTCATTCTTCAGCCAAAAAAATTGAAGTTGAATCATGATCAAAGGTCCACTGTCGCCCAGACCCATCGGATTGCCCCCGCGGACATTGGTGTGCGTGAGGGTGGTCTGACCAAATTGCTGAAAGCCAAGGGAAATGGCCAGTAGCTGAGTATTGTTGCTGAATGGCTCTGACTTGGCCTTGTTGACTGCGTATTCGACGATGTCTGTGTTGAACTTCATGGTGATGACAAAGCCATCACAACGGAAGCCGTTCGGTGCGTCCAGCGACTCGTTGGCGAACACGCCGTGCCTGGCAACTCGGAGGTTCTTCTTGGTGGATGGAATGTTGACGAAGGGCTCGAAGATTTTTGGCGTTTCTGTCACTGGTTCCGAGTATATAGGTACGGTATCTAGGAGTCGTATCAGCATCTCTTGATCGTTGATTGGTAAGTCGAGAAGTGCTACTCACTGATAGTCCACGAGTTCGCGGCTGGCTGGCGCAAGACAACGATCCATGTTGTTGCCTTGTCGTCCTTTGTCTCCGGATCGGCGAGCGCACCAAATGCAGAAGCCACCGACTGCAGCTGCGAGATGTCGTAGTCTATAGTGCCTCCCCAGAAATTGCTGCCGGGAACGGTGTCGACGTCGAAGCGGACAACCAGGCCAAAGTTACTCGCACCACCTCTCAGCGCCCAGAAGAGATCAGGATTTGTCTCCTGGCTTGCCCAGATGATCTCTCCATCAGCATTGACGACCTGGTATCTGCAGATGTTGCTGTAGACAAAGGATATAAAGGTCAGCGATGCTTGGACAACCTCGGACGCCGCAAGCCTTATCTTCAACCACTTACTCGCACGCAAAACCATGCCCGGGAGTCAGAAAGCTGGTGCCTCCGCCCAAGAGCAGCCCCCCAACACCGATATGTCGCAGACGCCCACCAAGGACAGTGATGTTCAACGGATCCAGAGCATCGTAGACCTCGCCCCATCTTCCGCCCGTTCCGAGGCTGACGGTACCGTCGCCGTTGGGGGTCACCTGATTGAGGCCGCGGAAGTCAATGGTGATGCCATTCTCGATGTTGCTTGCCGATTGGAAGTAGGTGTGACCACCGCTCTTCGCGGCGAATGGGCAGCGGGTGTCCTTTGCAGTCTTGACGATGAGCGCCACATCCTCAGCTTCGGTTGGTACCACGAAGCATGCTGGGTTGATATCACCGTTCCAGTCCGAAAAGTATTCGGACTTTGACTCTTGATATCCAGCCGTATCAGACGCGCCAAAGACTTTTCCTGGCAACGCCGTGCGCAATGTAGAGCACTATACTCTTGTCAGCGTGCTGCTAATGGCGGTGGTTGGCGCACGATCCTACCGCTGTAGCGCAAGTTGCCGTGGTGTTGTCGACAGACCGTACGAGCTCCACGGCCTGAACACCACCGAGCAACAGCACGGAAGCGAGGAAAGGTATAATAAGACTGGCCATTTTGTGCCACTGAAAGTGCCGATGGAGATGGAAATGATGATTTCAAAGGAGCATACTTATTATTGATACTTCGCCAAGCCGAAACTAGTTCTATCCAGGCCATCCATGTCTGCCATTACGCGTTGACAGGCCTACCATGCTGCTGCGGCCTGCCTGCGCCACGCTTCGGTGTATGGACCGACAAGCGGTTCATTGCGATACTCGCAGTTCGAAATGCAACCCTGGGTCGTGAGTTCAGTTCACGGCGCCCGCTCAAACGGCCAAGCGCGAATCTGCTCCAAAGAGTCAACATGTGAAAGCATCGAGTGGCCGCCGCACCATCCTGGCCTTGAATCAAAGGCGTGTCTAAGAGGAGATTAGACCAACGGAAGCCGGTGAAACTCCGTACCTTACGGAGCGATGGCTACTCCAATGCGTCCGCATGCTATAGATAGAGGACGACCACGTATGAACGCAGGGCTTCGGTCGGAAATGCGCTCTTCCGAGCGTCGAGCTACCTCTACTTCTTGCCGCGACTACTTGAGCTGACCATCTTCTTTTTAAGATGCTTGGGGATTTTCTCCTTGCGCTTCTCTCGTTTCTCCTCCTTCACGGCCTTCTTGTGCTCCTTCTTCGCGTCCTTGTCCTCGAATCGCTTACCGCGAGGTGGGCCACTCTCTCGCTCTTCGTACGAGCCGTCTTCGCTGTCGGAGTCGGAATCATCGTCGACTGAATCCTCAGCGGAGTGATCCTTCGCAACATCTGCTTCATCTTTCTCCTGCGCGTCAGAAGGTTTCTGCTCGGCCAGGAGACCTTGGTAGACCAGCGAGTCGCCTTGCTGCATCCTTTCTCCGTCACGCTCGATGTCGTAGACCTGTTCAAGGTTTTGTGGTATGTATTGCTGGCGAAACACTTCGTTGTCGACTTCTGTGGTCTCCTCCTCGTTCTCCGACTTCGCGAACAGTTCGTTGATCGTCTTCTTCATGCCTTCTTCTTCAACAGGACCAGAGGTGTTCGTAATGAATCCGAACACAGCTCGTTCTGAAAGTGTGTCGGCACCCTTTCGTTTGAAAAAGTCGGAGATGTTCTTAATGTCCATTCTTAGGAATTCCAGACTGCGCGGATGATCTGGCTCAACGCTTTGGCTGACATCGATCACGATCAGGCGATGTTTGTGGTAGAGCAGATTGTACTCAGACAGATCGGCGTGCACCAATCGACAAATTTGATACATCCTCCTCATGTGGCCCAGCAGTTCAATGTATATTGAGCTCCACTTTGCAGCGACTTCTGTACCGGTCAAGGAGTCAAACTCGACATCTCGTAGTCGAGGCGCTGGCCAGCCGCGAGAGTTTCCTAGGAAGCCCATCACAAGAACGTGCGCCTTCAGATAGACGGGCTCCGGACAGGGAATACCAGCGGCGTGTATTCTCCGCAGATTTCTGAACTCCTTCTCCGCCCACACCTTGACCATGGCTCGATTTGATCCCTTGTTGTAACCATGGCGGAAGCGATGCTCACCTGTAACGTACTTGTCACGATCTTTGAATACGAGAATACTCGTCTTGTAGACCTTAATCGCTCGGTTCAGCTCTTTGACCTCGCCACCACCTTCTTCCTCTTGTGGTATTGTGACTGCGTGGTATACATTGGCCTCTTTACCCGTCGAGATCACGCCATTGATCTCGGAGACTATGTTCCGGTTCAACATCTGCAGCATCATCATTCGTGTCCGTGGATCGAGTACTTGCTCCGTCGTGGCCCGATCACTCTTCTCTGCACCTCCATGACTTTTCGTCACCCCAGCTTCCATATCGTTGAGCTTTAGCTTTGCGGTATGCCGTGAAAGAGACTTGATGTGATCGTCCACAGCTGCTTTTGTGTTGAGTTGAGGATTCGCCTTTGGCTTTTGTGATTCGGGCACAGAATTGTCGTTCAGCTTCCGCTGTCGGTTGTATGCTTTGGTGTAGTCGGCAGGGTTGGCGGCGGAGATGTCATGGTCGGACAGATCATTGTCGGAATCGGCGAAAATGTCGTCGTAGTCGTCCTCCTCCTCATTCTGCTCGACATCATCGTTGGCACTTCCGGGCATCGCTGGCTTGCTGCTGCCCAAGTCGACGTAGCCATCGTTCTCGACGTAGTGGTGAGGGGGCGCGAGTCCCTGCGCAGGGCTCGGATCTGTGTTATGTGACATGGCGATCGTGTGCGATTGCTTGTCCAGATGTGTTGAATGTAAGATTATTGCCACGAGTGTCGAGTGTCAATTGCAGATCTTCAGGAACAAAATCTCGAAAAGTGACGCATCGTACCGGAGAGGGGTCCGCTGGCGGCGGCAGAGGCGTTGCTCAAGCCGCATTTGATGAACGTTAGAGCACATCCTAGGTCAATACGGTACACCACCTCCAAAGCAGCGAACGACCCGGATGCGTACGATACAAGAAGAGAGCAATGGCGGCTCGACGCTCATCTTCAGTCTGCAACTCCTGCCAATTCCGCCAACTGTTACTATCTCGCCGTTGTCCGGTGCCTCCAACCACATCTTCGAAACGCCGATTGCAGACCGCTGCTGCGGTTGAGATACGCTCTCCTGACGATGAATTGGTTCTTCGTCTACCGCAGCCTGTTGGAGAAGAGGAGACGACCAAGCAGACAAAAAAGTCAGTCAAAACAACAGCGTCGAGGATCGAACGCGAACCAGACGATGCGAATGGCCTCAGCTTCGAGGCGTTGTATAGGCAGCGTGACCCACGCCTCGAAACATTACGCAGGCTCTCCAACCCCTGGCCCGAGCATCCATCTGGGAAACAGGAAGGCGTGCATAAAGGTCCGCTTCTCCCGGAAGCAACAGCCGCTATCATACCTCACGACGTCTTCCGGCAGATGGTTCATGAAGCAAGTGGGCCAAAAGCCATGCGGCAGGCCTTGCGAGTCCAGCTATTGAGGTGCGATACGCCTCGTGAGATATTCAAGGTAGTGGCGGTGGCTATGAGATATCAATACACGGCGGAGAACCTGGCGGTGCTGGAGGAGCCGCTTATACGGGCGCTGTATCGCTGTCGACAGCACGCTTCCGACCCGGAGGTGCTGAATACGCTTAACGCCATCATCTCGCGATTTCGGATCAAAGGTCTACAGGTGAACCCGATGTTGACATTCATGTAAGCAAATTGAAGGTCAGAGGGCTTGCAGCGGTTCAAGAGAGTTTCTTGTGCCATGCCAGCAGTCTCAGTCTGTGCTATTCCCTCTCTTACTTGGGCTACGACTAACACTTTCTCGCTTCTGTATAGGGCTTTGAAATTCGCGGCTCGAGCAAGAAGCCTTCGTGGCATGAAACGGCATTTGAAAGTGGTGCGGGAAGAAGGCTTGACGATGAGCAGTAACATGTTCCGCAGTATCATTGCAAAGTGCAGCATTGGGCATCGTGGGTTAGGCGAGATCCGGAACGGACGGTGGCGAAGGAGCGAGCTCTTCCAAGTCCTCACCGGATTCGATGACTGCAAACACTTGCCGATCGAGAAGCAATACCATCTCGGCACGATCCTAATTCGCGATGACTGGCAATACCTCCACGGATGGGTGGCGGTACTGGCTCGCTGCAGGGACTCACAAGGCGTGTGGAACGAATGGGTTTTGTGGAAAGACACGCCCGCGCGGAGGAAACCCAGAATGCTGCAAGTGCCTACCGGCAGCCACAAAGTGACAACCCGACATCGAGGCGATCATTGGTTTGTCGAGCAAGCCACCATGTCCGGCGATCTGGCGATTGCTTGGAAGATTCTGCAAGAGACCGAGATTCCCTTCCATTACCTGAAGCCACGGACGAAGGATCGACTGCTGGACGGACTCGAGCATGCGACTGTGATTGACGAGCATGTTCGAAACGAATTGATGAAGAAACACGACCGCGATATGCTGAATATAGAGAAGGCTACGGATCGCAGCCTGCGTGATCAGTATGGCTTTCCTGATGATGATGACGGGCCCATCGTGGCGGAGACTGAGAGAGAACTCCACGACGCAGCTGAAGGTGGAGCTGCATGAATTCAGAGCAAGGAGGCGACGCTCTTGGCTATCAGACGTAAAAGCCGTAGGGACAAGCATATAAATAGCATACATCAGGATCACATGCTCGACCGGGCGTCCTAATACAATCAGCATTCTCAGGTCACAACGTCTTATAAATCCAGTTATATCCTTTATCCTTCCATCATACTCCTACCTGACATTCTTAGCACCAAACTTCTCTGTTCCCTCCACCGGCGCCATCGTGCCTGATCCAGGGATAACCTCTCCCTCGACAACGTCCGCCCTCGCTTTCCCAATTCCCACCAAGTCTTTCAGCATAGCCCTCGACGTCCTGACAATAGTCTTCCTCGACTCCCACACAGGCAAGAATAACCATTGTGCACGATATGAATAGCCAGATTATCCCGACCACGACCCAGCCCGTGAAGAACTTGGCGGAGGAAATGTATCCGCTCCCGAAAAGCGGCATGGGCCACAGGATGAGGAAACATAGTGCGAGGCCGATGCATAGCCAGCGGGCGAGCTTAGCCATCTTGTCGAGTTTGGCTTGTTCCCCAAGATCATGGCTAGTCGCGGGAGTAGATGAGGCTGGCTCGCCAGCGACCTTTTCTGTATCGGAATCTGCTACAGCAACAAGATCGTCATCTGTCGTGACGCGGATGTCGAGCATAGACTGCCAGTCGTATTTCTGCGGCTTGAATGGCGGAATGTAAGTCAGGATGGGGATGAAAATCAGCGGCGAGAGGAGAGCAATGACGTTTCCGACCAGCATCGGTGTGTTCAGACCAGTCGTCTCCACGCTAAGCTCGCCATAAGTGACTTGGGTGGTCACTAGCCAGGATGTGACAGAGCAGATGAATCCCAGTATCGGCGAGAAAGTTGCGGCGGCCCAGGATTGATCCGCCCAGAGGAGAGTGAGGGTAGTGGGAATGACACATGAGGACAGCATGACGCCCATGAGAAGATAGAGGTATCCCATCGAGACGCCAATGTAGTAGAGCATTGTTGCCTAGTGTGCAATGTCAGTGGCTGTGATCAAGATGGCGAGCGTTATCGGGACTTACAAATCCAGCCATGAACAATGCGAAGATCGACATGACGATGTAGTTCATCCGCATCAAAGCTTTGCCGGGCGCGTTCGGGCGGAAGTACATCTTGTATATGTCGTAGGTCGCAATCGAGGAGACGGAAATGAGCTCAGACGAATATGTGCTCATGATGGCCATGAACTACGAAGTGTTAGCAGGGTGCCTCACGATAGACGAGAATGCTCACAGCAAGCAGCAATGTTGCAACAGCTCCTCCTCGGCCAAGCACGGCGACAGCAGTGTTGGGCAGCACAAGACCGGCAGTGACGTCCGCATCAGACATCCGTTCCGGCCAAGTCGGCCACACATCGTATCGTTCGAGACACAGTCCAGCCAGTCCCATCGTCGTAGCAGTAATCCAAGAAATCGCAAACCAGCTCAGTCCACCCATGATGTACCCAGGCAGAGCATCTACAGGTGATGCAGAGATGGCCTTGTTCCAGTAGCCATTGTCGAGGAAGACAGTAGCAAAGTTGCCCACGATGTTGATGACGAAGAACTCAGCGCCGCCTTGTGACTTCATGGTCACATAGCTACCGCCAGCATTGCCTTCAAGAGGTCGCTCGGCAGCGATCTCCGTCAAGATCTCCCATACGCGGCGAGGAGAGCCGAGAATCGTGTTCGTCGTGTATACAACGAAGGCGAAGATGAAGACAATGATGATGATCACCAAAGCATTGAAGTAGTCCGTGATAAAGGTCGCTTTTATGCCGCCGAACAGGGTGAACACGACAATGCCCAGTGGGAAGAGGAAGACAGTGACCACTGTTGGAACTCCGGTGAGGTTCTCGATGACAGCCGCTCCTCCGGTCAGAAGCATGGCCGTTACGAGGATGTTGCTAAAGCAGCAGAAGACGATGAAGACGCCATGAGTAGCAGGTCCGTATCTCGCTTTGACGAGCTCCAGAAACGTATGTGCATTTGGTGCCCTTCGCTTGAGCTCGACGGCCAGAGTCGCGAACAGGATGATCTGAACCGTCGCGCCGGCAGCATACCAAAAGGGAGCGGAGACAGTTGTTTTCTGGAACCTGGCATAGGGGTTCTAGAACATGCAGAGAGACAACGGATAGCAAGCAGGGTGCCTTTGTGCGTGCAAACAGACAGAAGGTAGATATAGCTTGCATCTTTCCGTAGATAGAAGAATCAGAGGAACAAGTTCATTTCATCTCCTGTTGTCGGTTATCATTTCCAACTGAGACACCATATCGATACGCAACGCCAGGGCTTTGGAGAAGCGTCGCTGCCCAGGTCTAGGTAGAGACGACTGAGCTCGCGACAAGACCGGACTTCAGTGTTCGTCCGGCGGTCGTGAACATTTCAGCAGTTTAAAGCTCTCCGGAGTAGCGTTTCAAGCTCCATGTGATACATATCATGAAGGGTGCGAAGAAGGCACTGATGCCGAGGATCATGCCATAGCTGTGAGCCGGTCGTCAGCTGTATAGTCTAGCCGAAGCAATCATCATTCATACCCAACACCTTGCGACAGGATCGGTCCCGGGGTACTCATTCTAGCTGCTTTTGAGGTCAATGGCAAAAGAAATATGGAGGGATTCGAATGCCGTGAAAAGCAGACGCCTGCATCGCCATACCCACGGGCATCACCTCATCAAATACCACACCGTAGTAGCTAGCTGGATCTCAAACCCCAATACGCGGTATCAAGCGCCGAGTGATAAGGGCAGAAGGCTAAGAAGCTCGAATTGGCACCAAAGGGAACCAGTGCGAGCAGTCACGGCAGCGACTCTTGGTGGCAGCGCCGTGTCAACGATATGATTCTGTACCATGTGTCAAGCGCTTCTTCGACACGCGCCTGTAGCTCCGATATTCAAGTCCGACTACGGTCAATGCTCTTCGCCACATGGCGAACGAAGGTCGCCAAGCTGATGATGTCGCATCCATGTGCAATTGCGCCGTGTCCAACGGCCATTCTCTACGTCTCTTGCAAGCGTCCAGGGCGAGACCATTCGCAAATCTGTATATCAATGGTGACTCGGCATGTCAAGCTGCGGCTTGAAATTGTTGTCTCGACAAGACAAGGACATGCTTAGCCGACAAAGCCTTCAGTCCAGGTATGCGTGGAAGAACGGCGGTAACTCGCAAGGCGGTCGCAGCAAATAGTGCTGTATCGATCGCGGATCCTTCGGGACACGACGACGAGCTTGATAGCAGGTCGTTCCGCGAAGTGCGAGATTGTGATGTTGTTGTTGGAACGAGGTCGCGGAGCCTCAAGGTGTGGTATCGGGCTCACTTCGGGCTGACGGCTAGTCCTTTTTCCTCGGGCACCAGTGACACAACAAGGATGTTCAGAGAGGGCGATGAGTTGAAGCTCAGAGAGCTGGCTGTTCGCTTAAGAAAGATTCATGTAGCTTGATCACTGCTATCTACAATTTTAACTATTGCAACTGGTCTGCTCGCTGGTATCATAAAAACTCATTGCATCCGCTCTCGTAAACATCTCATTTATGCAGCAGGCGTGGCAACGCCCTGGTGCGAACCCTTTGTCGGGCCACCGTTGTTGCCAATCGACTGCAGCTTGTCCGACATGCCGTTCGCCACGCGGTTGCTGGCATCCTTGGCCATGGCGTTATGCGTACCGTTGAAGGTCAGACCGGCGATGCCTGGGTATCCCTTGACGCCCGTCGCCTTCTCGAGGCGAGACGCGAGGTCCTCGGACACTTCACGGAAGATACCAATCTGACGCTTGATGATCTCCTCCTTGTGGCAGTTCGCCATGTGACCTGAGATGTTGTTGATGAAGCGCTCCTTGGCACCATCGTCGAACACGTTCTCCCACAGCGCACGAGGTGCATTGAAGTCCTCTGGGCGGATCTCCGACAAGAAGCTGATGGCCTGACCCTGGAAGTGGCCGTGGGTCTTGTCCGCGTCCCACTTCTTCTCGGCGAAGCTGATCGGCTGGATGGAGCTGAGGTAGTTGGGTCGCGAGCCTTGGTTGTAGAACGCCATTGGGCCATCACGTTGGAAGTTGGCCATCTTGTAGGGCACTCGCGGAACGTTGACCGGCAGTTGCTGGTAGTTTGTTCCGAGACGGTGGCGGTGGGTGTCGGGGTAGGAGAAGAGGCGAGACTGAAGGACTGGATCGGCGGATGGCTCAATGCCTGGAACCATGTGCGAAGGGCTGAACGCAATCTGCTCGATCTCGGCAAAGTAGTTCTGAACATTCTCGTTCAAGAAGAACTCGCCCACCTTGCGGAGAGGGAACTGCTTCTGTGGCCAGACGTGGGTCAAGTCGAAGACGTTGATCTTCTGTGTCTCCCACACCTCCTCGGCCTGCTTTGCGGTCATGGTCTGGAAGCACACATCCCAGCCTGGAAACTCGCCCTTCTCAATGGCGGTGTACATGTCCTTCTGCGAGTAGTCGGGAGAGTAATTTGCTGAGTCCTCCTGTGTGATGAAGTCGACTCCCTGCTTGCTCTTCATGTGCATCTGGGCGTAGACCCACTCTCCCTTACTGTTGACCAGCTTGATGGTGTGTCCGTAGTAGCCGTTCATCTTGCGCCACCCGTCCGGAATACCACGGTCGCCCATGAGTACCATGACCTGATGAACTGATTCCGGGTTCTGCGAAAGGTAGTCCCAGAAGACGGTGGAGTCGTCGGCGTGTGTGAGGTGGTTTGAAGGGTCGCGCTTCTGAGTGTGGATGAAGTACGGGAATTTGGCGGCGTCTCTGAGGAAGAAGACAGGAGTGTTGTTTGCCACCACATCCCAGTTGCCCTCCTCGGTCCTGAACTTCACGGAGAAGCCTCGTGGATCGCGAGCACAGTCGTGCGAGCCGGACTCGCCACCGACGGTGGAGAAGCGGACAGTGATGGGAACCTTCTTACCGGCCTTGAACATGTCGGCGCAAGACAGGTCGTCCATTGCGTTTGTCGTCTGGTAGTAGCCATGAGCGCCACCGCCCTTGGCGTGCACGACACGCTCAGGAATGCGTTCGCGGTCGAAATGTGAGAGGAGGTCGATCAAGTGGAAGTCCTGGAGAAGGAGCGGGCCATTGTCGCCAGCACGTTGGCTCTCATAGGGGTGAGCGACTGGGGCGCCGCTGCTGGTGGTGTAGATGGTGTCCTGGCTAGGAGCCTCGCGATCTGCTTCGTACGATCGAGAGTACTGGCCGACTGGGTTGATAGCAGATGGTGCCATGATGCTGTTGGTGCTGATAGACGGTATGCTTGGAGGAGAGGACGTCGGCAGCTTGTTGTGTGGTATTTCCGGTGGGTTGGAGAAAGTGAAGAGAGTGAAGGGAGTGAAGAGAACAGGTGTGGCGCGACGATAGAAAGATACCTACCTTATATGAATGATAGCGTCACTTTCTGATCGGGTCGCTGTTTCTTCGATGTCACAAATGCCGCGTAGGAAGGCGAATGATGCGACATGACGCAGTCGCGTAGTGATAGATCCATTTCTTTTATTTCAACCGCACATGCGATTGGCTACAATAAAACAAAGGCAGCATACCTTACGCATGAACCTAAACGGGAAATGCCCGTCTTCATTTGGTCAATGTGGCGAGAATCTGTAATTGTTGTCGCTGTTTTTCGCTGGAACAAGCGTCGCAGCACGGGGGAGACAGCTCCGGTCTACGAACCAATCAAAACAGACCTGCTTACCACACAAAGCGATCGATCGGAAAGTCTTGACGACATCCTGCAGCCTCCAAAACCTTACCGGACCTCACTCCGTGCTGCGGCTCTGCTTAAGCGGCTGGCGGTACCGTAATTGAGCTGCATGAAGGGACATCAAGCAAAGGCATCAATCCGCAGCTCCAACACCGGCAGGCGTCCAAATGGAAGACTGCAATACCGCTTCACGATGAGTGCAACAGTCGGCGACTGCGTGTACGACAGAAACAGAATTGTCAATATGGAACAACCGGTATATGTATTGCTCAGGTACAGAAGCGAAGGCCCCTCGGCGCTTCTGAATCTTGAGACCACATCTCCGTGATGTGCCTCGATGACTTCAAGCCGGAAACGGGTGGCGATGACCAGTTACTGAAGACAAGACAAGGTGCCGGTCATGTCGGAAACGAATGCCATCCACACGATCGACAATCTGAAAGTTCGGGTCGCATCCGCAGCCCTCTTTCCGCTCGTCAGCATCAATCTCCAACATCACAACCTTGAATCGAGAAGAGCTTGCTTACCGAAGTAGGAAGCCGGTCCACACTTGACGTAATCGGGCGAGTGCACCTCGTCGCAGGAGCCGCAGGCGGGCAGGACCGAAGGACATTTGTGGCCCTTGGTGCTGAGGTTCGGGTTGCAGCCACAGTTGACTGTGGTCTTCAAGTCAGCATGTTGATCAACCGATCGTGAGGAGAGAACAGAAGCCTCGGGAGTTCACTTACACCTTGAGTTGGCCGGTCCGCAGAAACCAGGCGGTCCGTGTTGGCCATCGCAGTCTGGATTGCTGTCAGCTCGGTCTTCAGTACTCATACCAAGCAGAGTTTTGACGTACTCAGGGGAAGCCATATTCGCTGACGTTGTCGCAGCCGCATCCAGCTGGAGACTTGGGTCAGAATTGTCGGACGAAAGAACAGAGGTTTGGAGGTTGCTCACAGTACTGGGAGAGCTGACCGCAGTGGCCGGGTGCGACAGCGTTACCATTGCAATCTATGTCGTCGTCAGTTTGGTATCCAGTGCACCCATCGGAGTGGAACCCACCATTGCCGCTGATCGATGGGTTTGGGCAGTCTTGACCTCTGTCACCCTTGAGATGAGCCTGAATGCGCTAGCAAGATGCTGGTTGATCCTGCGACAACCTGGAATGGAGTCGTACCGGATCAGCCGCAGCCATGACGGCGGAGACGGTCGCAATGAGGACTTTGATCTGCATGATGAAAGCTGAGGTGGAGCGTTGTGCTTTGGTAGGTGAATGAGAAGAAGCCTTTGATTGTGGTCTGGAGGTGTTGATGAAGAAGAAGATGTGGAGCTGTCGATGAGATGGCCTCGCTTGCTCTTTACGCGCTGCGGAACGCAGGTATCGCATGCACCAACTACGGACTGCTATGGTCCGATGTTCTTCATGGACCACGCACGAGCCATGTCGTTATTGTTGGGGACGGCGGATGTGGTATGCGCTCGACGCAGCCCTGGCGAAGTCATGGCCATCTACGTCGAATACACGAAGGCACAGCTCCTGAAGATCTATCTTTGGCATCTTCTTCACGCCATGATCGATCAGATCTCCAGGCCATGTACTGATCCGGCTCCATCTCTTCACGGAGGAGCTGCCTCCGAACCTTGGGAAATGGCGGACATGGTATGGCTTGCCATTGCGCATCGATACGATCTCGTTGAGACACTATCTTTGGCATCTTGCTCATCTTCCAGCGCTGAAACGGACATTGTGAGGCCATGCCGCTCATGGTTTGACAAGCTTCAATTGATCAGATCCCAGCTCGACGGGAACTGCGTTTCGATAGAGCCCTTCTGGACCAAGCTCTCGATCCATCAATCTCCGCACCGGGTTCATGGCAACAACGTGCGAACTATACTTCAGGACCTCAAGAGCCGAGTTGAAGAGAATCGCACGCGCCGAAAGCTAAATCCCAAAGGAAGCGATTCGACTTCTTACCCCTAGACTAGAATACCCTTACCCAGCATGGACTGCCTCGAACGGATCGTGTGCTGTGACACGCTATCTGGACATTAGTCAAGTGTCAGACGTACGAGAACTTGACAGCATCAAGTGGTCTCGATCCGTCCATATGAGCAGTTAAGCGAGCCGACCGGAGGTGCAAGGGATCTTGTCCAGCTCACAGGGCGTTTCCTCTCACGGAGACAGGATTGCTTTCTATGACGTCTCGGGAGCCGACTCAGACGCAGGTCTCGAGAGACCGCGTATGTCGCTCTCTGTCGCTGCAGAAAGAGTGCCAATACTAACGTGTGCAAGGAGGTTGTTGGATTGCCCCGTGTTTGGTAGCGTCCGGCGCTAAACCGTAAATGGAAGTGCTTTATAGCGGTTAACCTATGCGGGAGGCTCCCGCACAAGTTATTATTTGTAATTAACTAAAGTTCGTCTTACCTTTAAACGCTCCTTCTTTAAAATAATACCCTTAAAACAACGCCCTTAAATAATATATAATACTACTACGACTACTAGCTAGTATAGTATAGAAGGCTAAAACGAAGCTAGAGAGGGAGGCTATAATTATAAGAGCTATTAGGGACTAAGGGACCGGTAGATACGCGTCCTACCTTAATTACTCTATCCTCTACGACCTTCTATATAG